>JAAAKO020010120.1:311-34442 GCA_010015015.2 Bolitophila cinerea | reverse complement strand
ATGGTCTTGAGACGGCTGTAAAGCTTCTCACTGAAGACCTTCGTAAGTCCTTTGAATCCTCCTGCCCTCTCAGAGTTTTCAAGACAAGGAACCCTTGTCCATGGTGGTCAAACAATCTACAGAAACTCTGCAAGCTGGTCAGAAAGTCTTTTATCAAGGCTCGAAAGACTGGCCTGCAGGATGATTGGAACCGTTTTTACACTACTCAGAGAACCTATAAAGGAGCTCAAAGGATAGCAAAACGAGCCTCTTGGATGGTATTATGTGAAGAAATTGAAAGTATTCAACCATCTTCGAGGCTTCATCGGACCCTTTCGAAGGACGCAGCCGTTAAAAATGTATCCTTATGGCTCCCGGATAGCTATTACACAACTTCTAAAACAGAAGTCGCAGTTTGCTTAATGGATGCACACTTCCCTGAGTGCGAGCACCTGCGGAGGAATCCACGGTAACGGAGGTCCCCTTCGTTGCCGGTGGCTCTTCCGTTGACTGGGAAGTGTCATCTTCCATAATTAGCGAAGATAAAATCGAATGTGCTATTAATACGTTTGCACCGTATAAGTCGCCTGGAGAGGACGAGATTTACCCTGCAGTTCTTCAGAACATCTTGTGGCATATCAAAGGTCCTCTCTACGAGATTTTCAAAGGATGCTTGGCTTTCAGTTCTATGCCGGACACCTGGATGAATGTTCGCGTTGCGTTCATTCCTAAACCAGACCAATCAGTATGACCTCATTCTTCCTTAAATCTCTCGAACGCATTATCGTTAGATTCATTAGGGATGAGGTCTTTATTGATTATACCTTCCACGGCAATCATCATGCCTACCAAACTGGTAGATCAGTTGAATCCGCTTTGCATAGGCATAGTGACGAGGACAAAAATAGCCCTGGACGACAAGGAAATGGCCAACGTCTTCTTTGACGCGGTCCAGACGGCTTGTGCTGCCCAACGCGTTAGTCCCACAATCACAAGATGGATAGACTCTATGCTCGAGAAAGGTATCGGCCATAAGGTTAATTACCTTCGAATTAAATTCGAACGACTGGTTTGCATTGGCATATCCAGTGCCATGAGAACCAGTCCCACATCTGCTTTAGAAATCCTTTTGGGCCTGCCACCTCTGCACCTCTTCGACGAGGCGGAAGCTAGATCGGCAGCACAAAGGCTATACCTCAGCGGATGTTGGAAGTCTTCAGCAAAAGGTCACGCCTCCGAATTGAGCGAGACCATCACTCTAAGGCCAGAATTTGGGATGCAGTCTGACTACGTCATTCCGGGTTTTCTCTTTGGTAGGAGGTTTAACGTCAATATCCCCCCGAGAGAGGATTGGACACGCGGTACACTCCCTCCACTAGATGGGAGGGTGTGGTACACCGACGGTTCTCTCAAAGATGGATGTTGTGGCGCTGGAATTCATTATTCCAACCTCTCTACTGAAGATATTGCCGTCTCCCTGGGCGGGTATGTTTCTGTGTTCCAAACAGAAGTATATGACATCCTCGTATGCGCTCAGTTAATTCTGAGAGGTTCTTCTGATGAAATTTTCAGGCATAAAACCAATTTCATCATTTAATGAATGAAGCTTTTTGATAAATGTTGTTTTTAGTAAACGCTTGGTTTTTACTGGCTGTGTTTGCAGTTAAAATTAAAAGTCCTTTTGAAGAAACTTTTTCCATTTATATATTTTTTTAATTTAAACCAGTTATTTTATGAACTTACATTTTTTGATTAAATCCCAGCAAAAATATCTAGGTTATGTTCCAGATTATGATTAGAGTCTTTTTATCCTTTTCGCCAAACGCCAATTATTTATAAAAAAACTAAGAAAAAACTTTTTGAATTTGGCAATAGATTTCAGGAGTTACATTAAATCTATAGAAAATCCAAAATTAAAAAACACAATATATACAAATTGATGAAAAATATATATTTTATTTATTATTTTTTATAAATCCAAAACTGTGTTAACACCAGACAGTGTCCTACAACAAAAGGCTAGACACTTGAATATCTGGCACATCGGGATATGCCTGCAAGAATTCGTTTACTTCACAGCACAACGAATAACCACGTTGGATGTCCTTTTGTCTCCATGTCAACCAGTCGATCTGGAAAAGGTTAAAAAAACGCAATCAAAATGTTATACTCTTTAAATTGCAAAGTCTCAGCTGTATATTTACTTGATCACAGATGTCAGTGCAGCGAATCTCGCGCTCGATGGACTCAAGTGTCTGATAAGGATTATTGAATCCAATAAACACAATACCGGCCTGTGTCACGGGGCTGTACAGAATCTTCCAGAAAATAGCTGGTGCTGGGATTCGGCCCGTGGTGGTCAAGAAGAGCTCTACCTCGTTTCCGTTCACGTCCGGTAAAGTAGCTAATCCCTGGGGATAGGGAAAGGTTATTAAATCCTCCACGCATATGGTTTAGATTGCAAACTTACATATGTGCCGGTGTACACTTCCAGGTCGGTATAGATGACGGATGCACGCTTGCGGACGTCATTTTCCAGTGAGTTCCAGTTGTTACCGTTGAATGTCTGCCATTGTGGCGAAGCATTGGTGTACCAGAAGGTGGCCTTCTGATGGGCACCGTGCAGGAAATCGGCCTTGGCAACCAAATGTCCCTTGGACAAGAAGTAATCGTTGGTCAAGTGAATGTGCTTTTCGGCCAGCGCCAACGATCCCAAGAGCGTGGTAAATGTGATGCGCTGTGTGGCACGACGGTACAAGTTGGTGGGATCAAGGTCGCTGAAGGATACAATTATTTTAATAAGCTCGCTCAGACTTTAAAATAAATCAAACTAACTCGAATAAATCACCGGCAACCCAGTCTGGTCGATCGACTCCACTCTGGAAACTGTTGGCGTCTTTGCCCATAATGAACTTTGTGTAATGCGTGTGAGCGCGGTTCTGGTCAACGCAGGCATCGTACAGCTCAACGAATCCAGTTGAGATATGGTAACCAGTCTTCAGAAGGGTGTGACGGTTATTCAGACAGGTTCCTACAACCTCGGTGACACTAGCAGGCCACTATACGTAATGATAACCATAACTTGTTAGCCTTTCAAACTAAATTATTGAATAAGGATTATATTTACCAATTGACAAGTAAGCTCTTTCAACTCGTACTCAACTCCCTTGACCACAAACACAGATCCTCCGCGGCATGAAGCAGTGACTTCCTGTACGCCAAATCCGGCAACCCTTACGTAATTACCCCAACCGGGACACGTGATCAATAGCTCCTCGTTGGTGTCGAAGTTGAAGTTGCCCACAATGTCAGATGCACGCAGCGAGTAAGTGGATCCGGGGTACACGAACACGGGTGATGGCTGCCCGACGTGCTGGTTGATGTTTACAACGCATCCTAAAAAAAGGATATGCATAAGGTTGAAAAGCCATTATAAAAAATAGGAAAAATGGTATGGTATGTAGAGCCTTTCTGATGGTATCGTGCAACGTAAAAGAATAGTCATTAAAATGAAAATGTATACCTGTTGATCGAATGGTATTGTTTACAACGAAACATTGTCCGGTCGAAAAGAGTCCGACCAGGACCACAGCAATGAGTCCAAACATTTTGGTTTTTGTCTTTAAAAAAAGCCTGCTCGCTTAAATGTCAATTTGCTATAGGTAAGCTGAGTAACTAACTCGGAAGTTCACTGACGCTACTCACCTAGAGCAAGCCCCTTTTTATATAGTTATCATTATTTTGTTTTCAAGCACAATCATGCGTTCTCATCGCAACTCGTGTATATGATAAAAATTCTATATATATACTCATAACATATGTTTGAGAATACGATGATTTATATTTTTAAATTTATTGTTATTCAACGGACATAAAGGAAATAATATGTTAAATGTTAATTGACATTGATATGTTCATATGCATAGCACGATAGAATACATGCTCGGTACACTCAATATTGTTGATAAAATTCGAATTTAATTAAATTGTTTGTATGTATATAATTTAAATGGCAATATGAGAAATACACGAAAACAACTTGCTGCATTTTTATTGTTTGTAAGAATTTAAGAGAGGTATTGTCGCATAATTACCTATGAATGATATGTATAAGATAATTATCTTGTTAAAATTGTTTGTGAATGGATTCCCCGATTTGAGCCCCATCAAGGGATGGCTGTAATTGAGTGCCACGGATTTGTTGTTCACCAAAATGATCTTTAGCTCATCCAATAGTTCTTTGGGCAGGATTGATTGGTCAAAATGGTTATTCGAAAACATATTATTGGCTCAACATGATCGTTGAACTAAGGATAGAACTCTTTATTGGTTTTGATTTTGATTTTAGAAAGATTTGACCAACATGTTTATCTGTCGTCGAAATGGGATGGGTATCATGTCATTTTACGATACGGATTGCAATCACGGAATATAAAACCGAAAATCGGTTCCTTGACTAAACTAGGAACCGGAAGCATTTACAGAGAAGCCCAACCCCATATTGACGCATGGCCTTTTGCCCAATTGCCGTTTGGCCGAATTCTACTTGGCCAAAGGCTGTTAGCCGAATGCCGTTTGACCGAATCTGTTATTTAACCGAATAAGCCGTTTGGCCGAATGCCGTTTATCCGAATGTCGTTTGTCCGAATAAGTCATTTAGCCGAATAAGCCATCTGGCCGAATGCCATTTAGCCGAATGGTTGTTTAGCCGAATGGTCAATTAGCCGAATGAGCCGTTTAGCCAAATAAACGTTTAGCCGAATGAGACATTTAGCCGAATGAAATGTTTCGCTGAATAATTTGTTTCTGCAAATGTACATAAAATGGCGGACGTCGTTTATTAGCAGGGTATATACGGGTGCGCGTCACAATTTCTAGCAACACAATTTGTATTAGCATATTTAGTAGCAAAAAACAAGTAAAAGACTAGCAAAAACAATAATATCACTGACAAAAAAATATCTATTAGTTTTTGTAAGTTTTCCTTGTATTTTGATACTATTGATGTATTTTTTTTTTTTTATAACTTTTTTTTAAATCAACATAGATAAAAAAAACTAAAATAGAAATTATGTCACAATTATAACACAATTTCAGAAAATATCAATTCAGGAAATTATGACGCGACAGAATTTCTGAATTTAAATTGAAATAGAGCAAATAGAAAATATTTCGGATCAGAATTTCTCAATTGTTGAAATTTTCTATTTCAGAAATGCTGTCGCGTCAGTATTTCTTAATTTTGGTTTAGAACTTGTGTGTCTAGATATTGTGGCACTGCGCTGTTATGTATATGTGCAGGAATAAATCATTCGGCGGTTTATTCGACTAAGCGGCCATTCGGCTAAACGGTTCATTCGGCCAAATGGCATTCGGCCAAACGAAATTCGGCCAAACGGTGTTTTTGGCTAAACGGCTCATTCCAAACGGGGTACATTCCATAACGTTCGCTAAAAAAAACATGTTGTCCTATAAAAAAAAAGAAAATCGTGATTTTATTTATTGAAATATATACTCTTAAAAATTAAAAAAGTTCCGCTAAAAAATAAAATTATGTCCGCTTTAAAACTCAAAAACGTGCTCTAATAATTAATGAATGTGCTCTAAGGTAATTTAGGTAATGCAGACCTTTTCAATCCAAAATATTTTACGCCAGTCCTAATTATTAGCACTACAATCTCTTGAAGGTGAAAATATTATATCAACCACATAGTTTTTTGCGTTACCTATAGAGCACATTCATAAAAAGTTAGAGCACAATAATTAATTTTTAAAGCACCTTTAAAATATTTATAAAATAATTGTATTAATCAAGGGGTAATTTTTGAATATATTCAGCGTACATATTTTTAAAAGAGCAGAACATTTTTTTTCTAGAGCACATCCATTTTTGCTAGAGTACATTTTGATAAATATAATTACCCTTTTTTATTTAACAGGTCTCCTTTTTTCATTTATATATTGTGGCACTATTAATTTGGCAGCGTAGGTTTAGATTGAAAATCACGGACTTACACAGGTCTAACTCTGGGCCCAGAATCTCATAAGGACCTGCGCCAACCCTCGCATAGCCTCCCTGCTTGCAAAGAACATTATTGGACAACTATTGTGACTACGCGTTCCAGGGAGCGGCGCAAGAAGGATGAGTTGAAGGATGACCCGAAAGAAAACAAGGGAAAACAAAGCCACCCAGAAAGCAAACCAGGCGGCCTCGTCCCGATACGATTGTCATAGGGTTTATAGACTGTCAAGATTGATCCAACATTAGGGGTGACTCGAATAAGAATAACCAAGAAGGTGCTTCCACTCAATGAATCGGGAGACAATACAGTTGTCTTTGAGGACTTTATCCGAAAGAAACTCGGTGGTAAAGCAGAATTAAGGACACCCACACTTCGCACAGAGCACCATGGCAGAACTAATGGACTTTGATTAAATAACATCCACGGACCACGTATGACGAAAGTGAGTCAATCAAAGCCCAACTGTGTTTAAATAAATGCCACATTATGCTGGACAGCTAAGGAAAGCGTACACAGATCGCAACGATCATCTATGCCTGGAGAAGATCAAGTTAATTGTAAATTAATTGTAATTGTAATTAAGCAAATTTAAAATGGGATGGACAGTGTGTCGTATCAGGGAAAGATTATTATTAATATTATATTATATTTCTACACAGTGTCGGCACCAAGAAGATCGCTTCAAACTTTGCAGTAAATGTGGTAAAGTTAACCATATTGAAAAGGCCCTATTGACCCCCTGACCTTGACCGCCCTATTGACGCTAAATACATAGCAGGAAGTAGCATATGCCCAGTGTTTCGGATAGCATTAAAAGACAGATAAACCAAATCACTGGTGAGGACACCCTGACTCAATAAATTATTGACAAGGGAGCTGATATTATTCTCATCAGTGAACCTTACAATCCTTACCATCGGATTGTAAGTGATTAATTCAAAGCAAAAAAGGCCATGAATATTTTTTTATGCAATAACCTATATCTACTTATTTAAATATACAATTTGATCTTATTTTAAACTTGTGCTTCTTGAAGGAAAAGTTGGTTCGAAATTGTACCTCAAACTACAGCAGGATGTAATCATTCCAGCAGGCAAACTTCTATTAGCACCGACTTTGTCCTTTTGGTGGACAACGCATCAATCCATTGAGACAAAATTGTCCACAAATTCATAGAGCATAGCTGATTTTAAAACTTTCATCTTAAATCCTTATTTAATATCAGTGTTTAAGACATAAGCGGATCCAGAACCTATTTGGAGTGGGGGACATATCGTCCGAAATAAGGATACGTTTTTTTAATCTGTTGTTACCCAATTCTGCTTTAAAAAGTCTGCACCTGAATCTAATGATTTACCCATATACAAAATTAAATTAAGGGTTAAAATTGGTCCTTTTTTTCCTTACTATAAAAATAATTGTTGTTACCACGAATTATTAAATTTTAGTTATAATTAATATTTTTTGTCGCATGCATTTGGGTAAATTTCAGATTTATTTTGGTGAGACAAGACACAACATTTTTTTGGGACAATTTAGTTTTCTTTAACACATTATTATATACTAAATAAAATAAAGTGGATTACACGTTTTCAAATAATATTTTTAATTGATTTACTTTTTTTGTGAAGGAGGGACCTGTCCCCATGTCCTCCCTTCTGGATCCGCCAATGGTTTAAGAAAGCCGTTAGCTGACACTATCATCAGTTTTAAAAATAATTTCTAAGGTGTAGAACGGCTATTGAACTAAAGTGGAAACATACTATAAAAATGCTCCAAATTTCATTGCTGCTGAACTATTATATTTTATATTTTTACAAGGTTCGCCAAGATTTAGCTGGATCACATGTATTAACAGGCAAAATATTTTTTATCTTTAAATTTATTACCAATTCTATGTCACAAAAAAAAGGCAAAACACCGCTCACTTCTTCGTCGTTTTGGCTACAGGATGTCCATTCTGCCACTGGGTAAACTGAACCGATGACTTGTCCCGTTTCGCTGCTTCCGCCTGGAATTTTTCCTTTAGACAACTACGAACCACCCTCGCGGCCACATTGGAGTAATGCACGTACGTGAGACCCATTTCCCGCCATTTCGCGCCCATGATGTTGTATTTGGATCTATGTTCAAAGCGTATTTTGAAATATATTTTTTTGAGTATAAACTGGCAGTGTCATCAAGATGTCAACGCCTATTGTTATTTAATTAGAGTTATAAAAAACACAGTTAATATTAAATAAATAAAATAAATTCGGGATCGCTACGATTAGTTGCTTTGCAATTGTTTTAAAGCTTGTTTTTATTTATTTTTACATCGACGTAGATGAAATAAGGAGTTTAGTCTATTTTATTTTTTATTACAAACATTTTTTATTATAAAATTCTTTTCTCAGAAAAAATTAATAAAAAATCAGAAACAAGATTTTAGGAGGCATTCATATTTTATCCAATCCATCCATTAAACTCTTGGTGACCAGTCTATTAATAGAACGGAAGTTCATAATGTTCATCTTTTAAAAATGAATAAATTGCATATTTTATTGTTATTTTCATATTTAATTTGAAGCACTTTAAATAATCTATTTTACATAAGTACAAGCTTTAAAATTCTTTCTATTTGTTAAAATTTTAAAGCTTTATATTTGATAAAATTTAAAAAAAGCATTATTATTAATTATTATATTACTTTATTCTGTACTCCAAACCAATCCAATAGGCTAATCATACACCACATTCAATCAATTATATCCATTTCAAACTTGTAAACACAATACATTCATTCGCCTTAGCGTTTCTATTTAAAGCTCAACCTTAAAACGCTGTAACTAGTATAGACGTTCCGCAAAAGATAAGTTCAGGATGTGCGAGCGCCAGAATTCCGAGCGGCTCTCCGAAATAAATGTCACACCTGCGATAAATTTGCGCATAGCATTAGCGATGCTATTTACACCATCACTATGTTGGTAAACATATGCGCGTGCCCGACGCGCTGCGCCACGCATTCGGAACCGCGCATTTATTTCCCAAAAATGCGGCCGGTGCGTTGGCTGCCCACGCGGCCACATTACGCATAAACTAAAACATAATATTATGCTGAATATCTGCAAATCGAAATTAGTATGTCGACATAGACTGAACATTAGCTCTGCATAGTTTATATAAATAAATTCTTTATAGAAAGCACGTGTCTCGAGGTATTTGCATGGCAGATTTTGTGTGTGTGTGTGATACAGTGTAAATATCTGGGAATGTTTATTTGGTCTGTGCACTTAGAACGTAATTGAACATAAACATCGTAGCAATGTTAATATATTTACTTTTACTTGTAATTTTTGTTCAGATGAGTTTTCGAGCATTAAAAATATGTCTTTTACGTTAGTTTTATATCTTTCACAAACAAATTTTCAATCCTTATTAAAAAAGAAATTGTAAAAAAATATTATGTTTATAGTATATGTATATTGAATAAATAAGATTTTTTTAAATGTATCCCTTCTTATTTAAATATTAACTAGTTTAATAACCAGAGCATCGAACTGTTATTATAGACAATGCCCAATCTTCAAAAAAGTCTCTATAATCCCTAACCAACAAATATCTTGCATTTGAATTCTAACAGTTTCTGCAAAATTTGTAAGCTATTTTTTAAAACGATTTTTTTGATGGCACTTATTTTGTAGGCAATAATTATAACTACTATTGATCCACTTTACAGTATAGCTCGAAAACAAAATTCTTTTTCAAAAAACCTAATTTGAGACTTTTTAGTTTTATTTTTTTTATATTTGTATTTGTAAAACAAAATTATAACAATTTTAAATTAACAATTTTTTTAAATAGTAGTTTTTTTTTATTTTTTTTTAAGTTTTTTAGTAATTAGTTTTAAAGTAATTAAATGTAACAAACACCCAAAATAATAAAAATATTTTTGTCTATTTCAACAATTTTATGTCAAATACCGAAAGGGTTTTTATCTACAAGCATTTTCCCTTAAATTCAACAAAATTAACATGAGATGGGTATAGGCCTAGAGACGACGAAGCCCAGAAAATACGTTTGAGTACTACGTGGTCATTCCACTGCATTCTTTTGTTAATGTATAGACTATTTCTGTCGATACCCATCATTTTGAGAACCGGGCACCTGGTTTTTTGAAAATTTTGTACATTTGATCCGAAAAACGAGCCTATACCCGAAAAACTAGCCTAGACCCGAAAAACATGTCCAGTATCCTGTTTCAGTGAAAAACGAGCAGAGACCCGAAAAACGAGCCTATACCCGAAAAACGAGCCTAGACCCAAAAAAAACGGGCTAAGACCCGAAAAACGAGCCCAGACTCGAAAAACAAACTCAGACCCGATACACAAGACCAGACCCAAAAAACGGGTCCGAAATCAAAAATCGTGACCAATCCCGAAAAAAAATGTCCAGTATCCTGTTTAAGTGGACATAATTATTAGAAAGTTTTCAACAATAATTCAATTTTTTTTTTATTGTTTAAAACTTCTCAATTCAACAACAAAACACATTCCACCAGAGTCCATCTTTTTATACTCAATATTTTTTGGTACTTATTTAATGGTAATTTTTATATAAATGAATAACAGATTTAGTTTTTTTTAAAAAGTTTTTTTATTTTACCATAAAAAATATTTTAAAAATATTAATGGATGCTTGAAATTTTTTATGGATTTAAAATTGTTTGAACAAGAGTATTTTAAAGCAAGCAATTATTTCAGTATTCTTTAGGTAATGCAATTTTCGGGTCTGGGCCCGAAAAACGGTTCTTAATTGAAATTCGAGCCTGGGCCTAAAAATCGATTTTCTGTTTCATTTCGACTACAGGCCCGAAAAACGGTTCTCTGTTGAATTTAGAGCCTATGTCCAAAAATCGATTCTCTCTTTCATTACGGGCTCGGAAAACGGGCTCAGAACATAAAATTGGTTCATTATTTAATATTATTGGAGGTAGGTTTTCAGAAGATATTCTATGTCGTGTTGAGGTTTAAAGTCTACATTTTAAATACTTTCAAAAATTTGCTGGATTTTTTTTTTAATCTAATGATTTTTAGCTGCAAGATTGTGGATTTTGAATTTCTCTTTCCAGCGTATCCCAACTAACAATTATTGTACAAAAAATTAACAAAATTATCAAATTATGACCAAAAAATAGCTTTGCTATTTAGCTATAATGACATAAATAAAATAGTATAAAAAAAAATAATTTTGACTGAATTGGCGAAGGATTTGGTAACTTTATAGTTGTTATTGCTAAATAGCTGTATAAGCTAAAATATGACTAAATAGTCAAAAATGCTAAATCTTGACGATACAATAGCTACATTACAAAATTAACACTTTATTTTACTTTTTAGGTCATTTTATTGTTATAGTGGGCTAAAAGGGTATACGAAAATTCATCTCGCGACAATTCATCTCGGACAATTCATCTCGGCGACAATTCATCTCGACGACAATTTATCTCGCGATGATTTTTTTAACCATCTTTATCCATTACCTATTGTCCGAGAATAATTATCTGAAAATTATTGCATTCAAAAATCATTTTTGCATCAAATTCACAGGATTTTTAATTTCAATCTAGGTTTCCTTGCATTTTAATTAAATATTTGCAAAAAAGTGTGAATGTTTTACTTGCTGATTTATTTGAATTGAAATTCATCATAAAGCCCAAGTACAATATATGTCAAATTCTCGCACGGAGTTTTTATATACTTCTTACATAAAAATTAAAATAAAAAACCAAAAAAAAAACAAAGAAAAAACAAAAAAAATACAAAAAAAATACAAAAAAAAATACAAAAAACTGGTTTTAACACCCTCACGTGGTTGGTTCTGAATGTGACTGAGAATGGAAAAATAGGTAAATGTTTTTACGAAATATGTAATAGCAGAAGAATTATCTCGAGATGAATTGTCGTCGAGATGATTTGTCGTCGAGAAGAATTGTCGCGAGATGAATTGTCGTCGAAATGAATTGACGCCAAAAAGAGTTGTCGCGAGATGAATTGTCGCGAGATGAATTGTCGTCGAAATGAATTGTCGCCGAGAAGAATTGTCGCGAGAGGAATTGTCGTCGAGATGAATTATCTTCGAGATGAATTGTCGCGAGATGAATTGACCGAGATCAATTTTACGAGATGAATTGTCGCAAGAAGAATTGTCGCGACACCGGGTTAAAAAGGTTTCAAAAATCTATCTACGGTCATATATACCAATTGAAGTTAAAAGAAATATTTAAAAAAGATTTGGGATGGCAACCTGCAAACCTTTCACTATATATTTGATGTTTTGTTTGGTTTTGATTAAATAGCTTTTAGGTAATATAGACTGGTCATTTTTTGAATGACCAACTAATTTTTTAACTTGATATCAAATGATCCGATAAAAATTACCCTTTTGTGAACGGGTACTTTGATGATAATTTAATATAAAAATCATTTCTAACCGCAATTCTAAGATTTTTATATTTAAGCATTGTACTCCCTGTCCGCGCCAAGATGCGACCATGTCCCAAACTTACTATACTGTTTACTTAAAGTGTGAGCGCATGTGTTGTGAGTACACTGCACCAGTGTAATGACATGTATTTGTATACATATCAAGTCTACATAAACACATATATATATATATATAATCTATATACTCGAGTGCAATTTAAATCTAAATTAAATGTGACTGCACTCGCGTGTAATGCACTTTCAAAAACTACTAAACAGCGCGCGTCTCTCACAGTTATATTGGTCTTTTGTGGGGACATCGTCGTCTGGTTGTGTGTCGCGCATAGAATATACACAACACACATATACACACACACACGTCAGAGTATTGCGTTCGTTCCCCTTTTGCCTGGCAGCACACGGCTGCACGTTCGACAGACCCGCGACAACTTCCATGTGTACCTTCAAACAAATCGGTTAACTAGCTATTCGACGCACAGAAAAACTATATTTTGATAAATTTACCGTGTTAAATCCGGGTTCAACGGAATAGATTTTCCGGACACCGCGTTACCCAATGTGGTCCTCCGTCACCGTCGCCACCGCCGCCACCGTCTCCGCGTCTGTATATATAGATCAAAAGTGAAGTGTGTGTGCGCGGTTGTGCACCTGTGTGCGTGTGTGTGTCTGTTTTCGTGCTGTCATAACGAGAGTTATTTGTACATATTTGCGTGTGCTTGATTTATGAAAACTTAATTGCATAATTTTCCGACTGTTCGCGCATTGCGTCGTCGTTTGCAATTTTATTTGAGTGCCTATTTTCTGGGAAATGCAATCTATGGCAGGCGCAGCAAGTGAATAAGTTTGTGTTAATTATTTTAAATTTTAAGTGACTCTTTTATCAAGCTTAACGTTCTGATCCAGAATGAGTTTCTTTGAGAAAAGCGCAGCACAAGCCGCTGTTCGGGCATTGGCTGGAGTACCGCCGAGGGTGAATAACAACAACGATGACGATACGACAGACACAGAGGACGACAGTGGCATTGCCGAGGAGTCAGATCTTAGTCCGGCCAAGATTTTTCCCGACCTGGGCATCACCGACTCGCTGGGCACCCAGGGTTCGGCGCTGAACAATTTCTTTAACTACTGGTAAGCTATTTCACACGTTCGCTTTGATCACTCCTCGCAATTGGGACCGCGCATTCGAATCATTCTGACATTTCAGACTTAAATAATTGAGGCAGTTTCTTATACAGTATACCTATCATATTATATTATACATAATATATATAAATCTCTCTATATTTGCCAGTGTAGCAGTGTATAGACGTCTTCGAGTCTTGTGCGAGTTTAAAGCTATATTTATTTACTCTGAATTGGCATTGGTTCAATCCGTAAATAAAACGAAAAATGTTTTTTGTATATTATATATACAATATATACTTGTATACAGACATATTTGAAAGATACAGAGGAGATACGTCTAAGATTTATGTATATATATTGCGAAAGACGGGAGTGCACGCGCGCACACGCCATTATAAATCCGCAAAACTTGTGCGTCAATTTAATTTGTAATTTTATGAATAATATAAGCTTTTTATACGATTTATGCATTTCGAATGATCTCTGTACGGTGCAGCGTGTTCCCAAAGTCAGTTATAGCCAGATAGCCAGCTAGCCAGATTATTTTTTTATTATATCCTCTCTGAATTATTAGCATTGTGTGGGATAATTATCTGTGACTGCCAGCACCCGCCGCGCCGTGTCCGCTCAACTTGTGATTTATGAAGCCTTGTGACGGAAACATCTTAATGCTATGTTTCTTAAATACACCATATGATATTGCGCTAATTACTTGTCATCAGAGTGATGAGTCCGTTTAGTTCCGCCAATAAAGTGCATATATCGTTTTTGGCTGCAAACACAACAGAACCGAAATATTCTTTATAGAACTTCTAGTATGAGTATCTATATCTATATAAGTAAAAGGTGGCACAAATTTAATCACCCTATCGGAAGAGGTTATAATTTTTGCAAATGGCGTCGTACGTCAATCATATTTGACATTTATATACGTCAAAATATGAACAATGAACAATTATAGCACAACTCATAGTTTCTCACAAAAATAACTAGATTATCGTCATTTTCTAAGTTTCAGAGATTAAATTTAATTATCCCAGTACATACCTAATTTTATTCGTGGCTAAATTTTAATCGAAAAGCAAACCAAAATGCACCTTTTGTCAAAATCAACATTACCAGATGCAGCAATATCAAAAAACTCTTATCACCGCAATCACCAATCGTGCCCTGTTCTCAGCTTTCTCCAAAAAAAAACAGCAGTATTTTTTTCACGTGACCAAACCTGGTTTATTGTCTGTAGCTTGTTGCCTGGACGAGTTTATAAACTCAAATACTCCCACAATTGCATTTAGTGAAAAATGGTTAAAGTCCCATATATCTTGAAAATCTGCACCCATCACTGGCTTTAAATGTCTACACGACGATTGGTGACTTTACCAAATTTAAAATCTCAGCTGTCCATTGTCTAAAAAACCTCCAGATTTCTCAATACCTTTTCTCAGTCGTTTCTTTAGCTCTTTTCCTCGATACGCTCCCATGTCTATACCTGGTAATTCTTAATTGATCTTGCGTTTTCAAATAATCCCTGTAACTTTTTCACCCAAACACAAATTGACACTGGTCTTTCACGGCATGATATTTTAATTGGTAGATATAACTGATCAGATACTCTATTAATGTAATCTCCTCGTCTGAAACAGTAATATAACAAAATAAATTTAGAAAGTCTTCTTCGAGATTCCTCATTGCTTATATGGGACTCCATATCTAATATGAGCATAGTTGATGAAATGTTAGATATTTTAGAACAAAACACCACTAATTTACTTAATTCCCAGGCCCTCCTTAAAGAAGTTAGGGAACGAACTTGTACACAGTCCTGGTTGTGCTGATTTTGAATAGAGACATAGCTAAATTTACGTAGAAGAGTAATCGTACTGATACAATTTTTTTAATATTAAAATATCATACAAATATTGCCACGCAAGCAATACGCAAAACCAAAAAAATCTACAATTATCCACTGCTTAGACACAACCTACCGTCTCGCGTACTGTGGCGGAACCTTAAAAATATTGGCAAATCATCATCCTATGTCACTCTTCCCCCATTCACTGATAATTCATTTAATAACTATCGAATTTCTTCAATTCCATCCTTACCACAAACTACTTTCTCCCAAGATTCTTTGAGTTCTGATACTGTACTTGGTGGAAATGAATTTTCATTCAATTTAATTACGATGTGTGAACTTGTCCTTACCATTTCAAAAATAAAACCTCCTTCTGTTTGGTCTTGATTGCTTACCAATTTCTTTTTGCAAAATATTACTACCTATTGTTACTCTTTATCTCTTACATGTTGTAAACTTCTCTATTATGTTATCCTCATTCCCCAATTATTGTAAAACAGCACGTATTATACTAGTCCAGAAAAAAAAACCGTTCCTACGAGTTATCCATCTTCCGTCCTATAAGTATATTACCTGCCATGTCAAAGGTTTTCACTTAAACAGACATACTCTATACTATGTCTATCAATTTGGCTTTCGCTCTGGTCACAGTACATCGACAGCACTCTCCCGCACTCTTCTCTAAATAATGTCATAAGAAGAAAACTTGATGAAAAGCAATGTTCCGTTTTGGCTCTTCTAAACTTCTCTAAGTTGTTTGATATGGTATCTCCCCAAAGCACTGTACTTGGTCTCTTGGTCCTCTCCTTTTTCCATTTTTATAAATGATCTATAAACTGTGTCAAGTAATTCTACAAGATCCTTTTTGCACGTTCAAATTTACAAATCATGTCCACCCAGATTATTAAAACATTTTTATATCATGCAACTTGACCTTTACAGAATTTATGAATAGTGCCAATTGAATCAATTAGTACTAAATGTTAATAACACGCACCTACACGTATTGTACCCCAAACTGATTTACAAATCCTTTATATAAATAATCTACCCCTCAACTTTTGTAATTCTTTGAAGAATCTTGGACTTATCATCGATAACAAATTAAAATTTAATCTAAAATCTCCGCTGGTCTTCGGTAACTTTGGACAGTTTATTATTGACATTTAAAACACTTCTATTTTTAGTACCGTTATTAACGTATGGACACATTGCAATAGGTAATCGTATTTGAAAATTTTATAATTTGGGCAATAAATAAAATATTGTTCTTAGACAGTATCGTTGCCTTTGTACAGCTATTTTTGAAATAAATAAATAAATATAAAGATAGTATATACTCGTATTTGTCCGGAATACAAAGTTACACCGTTAAAGCTACGTCTCTCAATTTCTGTATGTAATACGCTTTACCTTAGAAGGATTGAAAAATTTAAAAAGGGTTTGTTTTCATGACCCCAGGAACAAACTATCATCCCAATCACAACAGCTATATATCAAATAGCCTAATGGTAATATTTAGGGCGGAAGTCATATATTTTTAGAAATGGTTCGTCCTCAGAACCCCAGGAACGAACTTTTATCCCAATCACACCAGCTATATTCCAAATATATTATATATTGGCTACACTCTTTCAAAGTTTGTTGCTATGTTCTCTCATTTATTCATTTTCTTTTGCGCTCGTTTGGGTCTTACATTTCTAGGAAACTAAATATATTAATATAAATAACATAGTGTGAGCCAGAGAGAGGGACATTGGAAGAGAGAGTAATTATGTTAAAGTGTCTCTGCTGCGTCTTTCTATCGGATAAGGGCAGTGAAGCTCGTAACTATAGAACAGTTTAGGGGCAGTGACGTAAAAAAAATGTATACCCAATAAAGAAGGAAACAGGGACTCACTGAGAACGAATCAGATTTCAGATCGCATCGGTCGCCTCCCTCTTATGCAAAGCAAAAATTACTATGAAAATACTATCAAAAAAACAAGCAAAAATTAAAAATATAGTACAAATGATATTAATATGATGATATTTTCCATGTATTACCCCATGCTTTTACCGGAATTTTCCCAGGATTTCCCCGGGATTTTCTATCGAGAAATCCTTAGAAATTCCCGTGTGACGAAAAATAAAAATCAAAAAAGTTACACTTTAAGCATAATAAATAATTATTTCCGGAAAATTCCTAAAATTTCTTGAAATTCCAATTTCCAGGATTTCCAATTTTCCAGTATTTCCCTGGATTTCCAGGGATTGTACCGATTCTCGAGGTTTCTTGTTGTTTTTCTGTTTCCCGGAATTTCTGATTATATCAAAAAATGTGACTGTGAGATATTCCAGAGATTTCAACGGTATATTCTCGGGATTTCTCCGGGATTTCCCCGGATTTCCTTGGATTTTCCACGGGATTTCTCCGGGATTAAAAGCTTTAAACACCGGTAAAATCACACTGAAATCCTGGGTAGGAAAAGAAGATCTTGGATTTTTATTGGATCTTATGACCACTTCCCAACTTATCACCATGGTTTTGAAATGTCAATTTTACTTTGTGGCTTCGTCTTTTTCACATGGTGGCCAGCCCGTCAAACATTATGATGTGTTGTGTACGTTCCGGGAAATCCCGGATTTTCTTTTATATTTTGGGAACAATACTTTTTTTAGAAGGCATCACTTATGTTACCCTCTTTTAATAATCGATGGATTTTGTGATGATAAAAATGTATGTCCGAGAATACATTTTAAATAACTTTTTCATACTAAATAAATTAGCTAGCAGACAACAAATCAACCGGTTTAGCCGCCAGCCGTCGTCTAATTTAAGGGTCTAGCCGGACACCGATGTTTTATTATCGGCTGACACATCTGGCTCATTGGTCCTCCCTGGCGTTTATGGCTATCCTTGGCTAAAATGACTTCACAAGCCCGTTGTTTACAGGTCACTTGTCTGTGATCGCATGACTATTACTCTGGTGGGGTGAAAAGTACCTTCTTGGAAATGAAAAAAAAAATATTAAAAAAATGTATTCAATGTAGTCTTCTTTTAGGTCAATACACTTATTCTAGCGATTTTCCAACTTATTGATCACATCCGAAAAGTAAATTTCCGAGCAATCTTTCGAGGGAACAGATAATATTCCGAGGGAGCCAAATCGGGCAAATAAGGTGGATGAGGAATCAATTGTAGCCCTAAATCGCTGATTTTAGCCATGCTGGCGATGCTCTTGTGTGCAGGCGCATGATCTTGCAAAAACAAAAACAAAAATTGCGCTTCATGTGAGGCCGTTTGCAGTGATTTCGGCATTCAATTGCTCCAATATTGTGATGTAATACTCGCTTTTGATCGTTTTATATTTTCGAGGTAGTTCACGATGAGTATGCCATGACAATCCTATAAAACCGACGCAATGACCTTTCCAACCCATTAAGTCTTACTCGGCCTCTTCGGATCACTCGTGCTGCCGGCTTCAGTCCATTGCCGGGCACTCATTCTGTTCTCTAGCGTGTAATAGTGGATCCAGGTTTCATCAACCGTTACCAATCGCTGCGACGTCATCGGCAGTGGAGTTTCGCTACCACGAAACTCTCGAAACCAATATTTCACGGTGTACTCTGAAGTAGCGCCGCATAATAGTATTATCCAACTTTTCTTTTGTTTCCTTTGCCGTTTTGCCTCTCAAAAAAGAATGTTTTATTTTTAACAGAGAAAAAATTTGTTTTTTTGTCCATACACAACATTATGCCAAACACGTCAACAAAAATCGTCTGTCAAAACAAAAAAAAATGGCTGCGTATCGCACTGAAATTTGACATGTCTGCCACAATAAATGAACTTAAAGGGCCCTTCCAGGAATGAGGCGCAATAGTGGTAATTTGTGGAATTAACAAATTTGGACATTTTACTGTAAAAATATTATTTAACCTCTTTGTTGTGTATAATTTGTCTATAATTGTGCGGTCAAGGGGGTTACTGTTAACCCCAGCGTAGATAAATAGAGAGATCGAGAGATGTAACATAGATTAAAAATACAGCGAGATTCGAGATAAAGCGATAGAGATATTTAATTGATGAAAAGATAAATGTAGGAAGATATAAAGAAAGAAATAGATATAGAAAATTTTGAGATAGAGAGATGAAGAAAAAGTAAAATAGAAAAAATAGGTAATAAAGTGATGGAGAGATTGTGAGATATAGCAGATATAGAGAGAAGGAGAGATAGAGGAAAAAAGATTGAAAAAAAAAGAAATATAAAAAGAATTGAGATAGAGATATGGAAAAATACTAAAATAGATAAAATAAAGGATAAAGAGATGGAGATCTTTCCAGAGAGAGAAAGATAGAAAGAAAGAAAGGGATATAGAAAATTTTGAAATAGACAAATGGAAAAATTGTTGGGTAACATTTTTTTTTGCCGAAAAATATATGTTTTTTTAGAATTTGTGCAAAAAAATGTCTTGTTTATTAAAACAAATTTCCACATCAAGATGAATACAAAATAGCAAATTCAACAACTTTTCTTCATAATGTGCTTTCCTAATAAATCCCCAGGCACCAACATTTTTGTTTACTTTCCAAAGTTTATACATTCACTAGGGTAATATATACACCTGCCTCCGTGTGCTATGATTACACTTATCCGTGTTGTATATGATTTGCAAATGTTTCAATTCTATATGTTTTATTAATAAACTCTAAAAAAAACGTTTCGCAATTCTATGATGTTTCCAAATTGTGAGCGAGTGTTGAAAGATCACATAAAGTATATATTTACAGATCGCAGCATCCGAGGCGATCGTCACCATCTCCGCGTCCGTTGCGTCGCGTCGCGTCACCTTCCCACGCTTTTAAATGATACATTAATCAGAAGTTTTTCTTTTGGATTTCGTTATTTATTAAAAAAGTTAAGTGAAAAATAGGTTTGTTAATTTCAGTGTAAAACATTTAAATAGTGCGTAGAATTGAGTGATTTTTGGTATTTTTTTTTTTGATCTATGCGAATTGCGCACTCGCGATAGAATATGCCGTCTTATTTAAGAAGATCTTGTGTTTACCGATCAGTGTTCAGTATTCATTCAAGAATACGCTTGTTTACTATATAATAATTACAATGAATACACGTGCGCAGTGAAAACGCAGTTTATGACACATTTTCATAATTACCGGTTCAGAAAACAAGAAAAGCCAGACGCAAAATCGCCGTTTTTTTGTATTTATGTTTCGTATATTTTTAACAATGTTTATGCCGAGTTTCCGGTGGATCAAAACAACATGCGACGACACGTGTTATTATATATATATATATATATATATATAATATGCAGTACGCACATACATTTTTACACATGATATAGACATAAATATTATTCAGACAAATGTATTAATATTATTTTGTTTTAGTTTATTCGTATGTTTATGTGCTACACACTCGTTTCTTAGCTAACTGTTCAGGTTGACAGACTAATGTCATCCTTTTTAAAAGTCTTGTTTTAAAATATAGAAATTAAGTTTGTTGCCAAAAACAAGTCAATCTTATTTGTAGGTCAAAAACAAGTTTTTATATTTTGAGAATATATGAACAAAAAAATTCGACACATTTGACAGTTGACTAAACTCTTTATTTTAATATATTATTATATTATATATTATATTATTTTAATATTATTAAAATGGTTAACATATTTAAAAAAAATCTTAATCAGATATTCAAAAATTAAATGTTTTTTGCTTCATGCCACATCATTCAAAATTGCCATTTCGAAACGACATAAACTGTATCAATTACAGTTAAAATACAATAATTGTACCGATAAATTTGACAGTTGATCTAATCTCTGTCAAATAAATCGATTAAATTATCGATAATATTTTTCTTGCATACTCATTAAGCGTTCCTTGTGTATTGTTTTATTGTTGTTATTTTGTATATATATATTTTTTGAAAATTGCAAAATTACTGTGATTTTTTTTAATTTTAATTACATTTTTTTATAAATAGTTTATCAGTAATATTTATATAAATTTTAGTTAGCAAATTTAAAAATAATTAAATCTTAAAAAATAAAGTTTTTTGCAATAAATATAAAAAATCTAAATTGCCATATCTAAACGACATTAACTGCATCAATTAGAGTATAAACGATTTTTATGCGCGCATCTGCAAAACGTTCAAGTATCGCACACTGCTGCTGACGTACGCGCGCTCACGCTTTGAAAATCTTTCCGCACAAGAAATAAAATTATTTAAGAATTATAAATAGACATATAAAATAATAATATACTGCGCTGGCGAGCCAAAACCTTTAAATAACGGTCAAGTGTTTTACAAATTGTACTCATCACTAACTCCGAGCACATTTTGTGGTTCCGTATTGATACATTATAATTATGCAGAACTTACAGCTTCTGATTATCTCGACATATTAATACTCTGCGAATTTTCCGGATTCATTGTAACCACCTTGATATATTGATCTAGTTCTATTAATTTCCAGGATGCATTGTGTTTACCTTGATTTATTGATCTAAATTCAATGAGGCGCTATAAATGTTTATAGTTTAGTTATCAGGAATGACTGTAAAAACACTTCCAAGCTAATATGCGCAATCCGAATCCGCCAAAATAAACCATATCTCATCGAATCTCACGCTTTTCTCACAAAGCAGCAAGTTCACTGCTGAATTTAAATAATGATTATATAATTAAACATTGTTTGTGTGGCATTTGCAAATAAACAAATCGATTGAGAACTATTTCCAGACGGCAGATTTTGTGCAAATGTAACTAGTGTTTGTAATTTGTATCAATGCAAGCGATTATATTGTACAGAGTACACCCACACGAGGCGCGTCCGTCGTGATGTGGATATGGAGGTCCAGTTCGTGTAAGATGGACGATGACTCGAAATTCAATGACTATCTGTAGTCCTTTCGGAACTCACTGCAGATCTTTTCTAAATTTTAGATGTATATATAGAAACTTTTCCAAAATTTTGATTATTAATTAATTATTTTTATGTTGATTGCTATCGATACTTTCCTTTCGTTTACCTAATAATCTCCTTTTTCATCTCCACAATTGATAATCTTTCCGACGTAAAACACCTTGGTTTTAAAGGTTGTAAATTTGACCAATACAAAATCCATTTCAACTGGTGTTTTGATTGGGACTAGGGTAACAGGAGCAACTTCAAAACTGATTTCAAATTCCGGACCCGAATCCTCGGTAAGAAAAGTATCCAGAACGGTATTGTCAGAATCACTACTTTGACAGCAGACTACCGGACCCTTCTTTTGTTTTTTATTCTCCAACTTTTTTACAGCAGTTCGTCTCTGTGTCGCTCTATTTTCAATTTCTTTTATACTTTTTCCATTGAGTCGGCCTTTTGCAAACTAGCTTTCGAAAACCCTCTAAACAGCTCAGGACCTTTAAAATCGATTTTAGCAATTGGCAGCAGATGGATCTGTAACTTCTGACGAAGTGGGCGTTGGAATCATTGGTTTGTTCGGCGGTAGGGCATTTGGTATAACTGGTCTGATGATAAGACTGTGAACTACTGTCTTTTGTGGCTGGTTGTCTTGTTCCAAATAGGGACGATCTACTACATGGCTAGCAAGTAAATCTACATCCGAAAACACATCTCTGTGGAAGGGAAAAATATCAGTTTTTATTTTGAGTTACAGCTTTCTGATATGAAATTGGTTTCCCGGGGATTTGCAGCATCCACTAATCAATAATAGCATTTTTGAATGGTTCAAACTCTCCTACATAATTACCATTATCCTTAGCCAAATTAAGAAGAGCAAAAATATAAATATGCCTTATAATTATCGAAAATCAGCAACGTAGGGGATAACTTAGATCTTATGTTTTATGAAATTCTGCATAACATCTAAAAACAACTGACCATTCATCCAACCTGATGGAGTCGCCAATTAAAGTGTTTCTGGTGGAGATCCAACCAACAAGTGCTGTTAATAATAAATCATAACAGGTGGAAAACCTGTAGAAAGTAGGACCTTTTTTCTTACTTTATAGTAGAGTAGTGATAGTAATTTGGCCAAATGAGCTTTTGCCTATCAAAATTTGTCCGTTTGAGAGAAACCTGTATAAAATTGGACCATTTTTCTTACTTTATAGTAGATAATCGGTCCATTTGTCACTACATATAGTACATTATAAGATAAATAGAAGAGAATATATAATTTTAATTGGTACTATATCAGATAATTTAAACTGATACAAATCAGATGGTCTTCTAAATGGTGACCCAACAGTCACTGACATTTAGAATGTGGCACTACTGTTTTTGGAAAAAAAAATGGGCTGGCGTTGTCATCGGACCATTCTTCTTCGAAAATACAGGTGAAACCGCAGTTACTGTGAATCACGATAAGCTGACCAACTCCTTTTGTCCTGAAATTGTTAATATGGATCTTGGCGACATGTGGTTTCGACAGGACGGTGCCACTTGCCACACAGCCAACGAATCAATGCAGTAATTGCAAACAAATTTTAAAGGGAAGATTATCTCGCTCCGAGGTGATGTGAATTGGCCACCAAAGTCATGCAATTTGACGCCATTGAACTTCTTCCATTGGGGTTTTCTGAAAGGGAAGGTCTAAAACAAATAAGCCCCAAACAATTCCGGAGCTGAAACCGGAAATCCAACTGGTTATTGCCGAAATTGAGCCACAATTATGCCAGAATTGATAATTGATAATTACATAAAAAGTGATCGAATTTGCTTGCATAGTCGTGGCGGACATCTGAGCGATATTTTGTTCCATCAATAACCTCCATATTTGTACATTTTAATTCAATAAAAGCTCACATATATTTCAACAAAAGTTTTATTCAAAAAAATAAATGTGAGTGACATTTGGGAACCCTTTACTTTTTTTTAGTATACAACAGCTTTAGGCTAAAAGCCAAGGTGAAAATGTGACGAGCACGTGAACGATCTCTATGGATACTAGAAGAGGAATTCTTTTTTAACATGTGGCACTATAAATCCACCTTCAATATGTGAAACAGTGATTTTCTGCTGCACATTCGATGGACCACTTTTTAACCAGAAATGACCACCGAAAAACTTTGATGACCCTTGGTAAAAAAAGTTATTCAAAAAAATGTCCGGAGCCAACTCTTCCAAATTTTAGGTTTATGCGGCAATCGATTGACCACTTTTTGACAACCAATAAATTTGATTGACCACCATCGGAAAGAAATATCTTTTTCGGAATATGTATATTGGTGCCAACTTCACATTTGCTACCCACCCAGATAGATGGTTTTTGCATCAATGGATTGACCACTTTTTAAACGAAAATGTCCACCAATTTTGATTGATCACTCACTTTATACGTTTTGAAATCTAAGCGGAGCGCTAGATTATGCTTATCATCGCAAAGGAGACTTGAACTTCGTTCACTCGGGCACAAATTTCAATATCTATGCCACCATCAACACTCAACACCGTTAACAAGCTCTCAAGATAGCAGAGTTTATCAACAATCTCAACAAGTTAACCGTTGAGTTCGATGGGCTGCCGTCGTTCGCTTGTGTTGAGCCGCATTTCTTTGGTTTTCTTTGCGTTGATCCGAAGGCCGACTATAGGCTTACAGAAGTTCGAAGGTTCTGCAGCATTGAGTCAGCATCTTCGTAACGATGGATCGTCATCGTTTTCAAAGTATTGAAAGGTTTCATTAATTCCTTATTGAATTCCGCGACCACTAGATCTTAGCCTATTGTTATCTAGCACTGCGATAAATAACCGTGGCGAGAGAAGACATCCTTGGCGCACTCCAATAGTCACTGCAAAGCTCTCCAAGAGCTGGCCGTTATGCAAGACGCGATAAGAAGATCCGGTATACATCCATATGATGCTGATTATCTTCGACGGTACAGCCAAATGGCTGTTTGGTCGACGCTATCGAAAGCTTTTTCCAATTCGACAAACATTGCATACACCGGGTACCTGTACCCGGTTGATCGTTCCATGAAGAAGCTCAGGTTAATTATGTGAGCTACGCACGAATACCCTGTACGGAAAACTGCTTGTTTGCGCCGCAAGGTCCTTTCGATATGCAGACGAGAGAATAATCTTTACCAGGATCTTGTAGACCACGGTCAGCAGACAGATACCACTCCAGTAATCGCAACTGCCCAAGTCGCCTTTTTTGGGCAGTTTAACGTTGATTCACAATTTTCATGAATCTGGACTCGACTTCTCCTCTCATACTTGATCCACATAAGGAGCAGGATTTCCGTTCAAAGTGACAGATCCGCTTTGATGAGTTCTATCAGGATTTTGTCTGTTCCGGCATCTTTTCCGGAGGCTAAGCTAAATATTGCAGCATCAGTTACTTCAGTTCGACTGGGGGCCTTATGTATTTAGGCATGGATGAAGAGCTCAATGGACGAGCCAGCGCATGAATGTTATGCGCTCGCTAACATATCTCTCAAAGTGCTCTCTCCATCTATTGAGCTGTTTACCATCCATGGAAATTGGACATTGGGTTAACGATGGTATTTTTAACGGGATGCCTCGTGTCGGATTTGTGGTTTGTGAGCCATATCTTTATCCGATAGTACTCCTCATGTCCCCCAGTTTAGCTGCTGCTTCTGCTGCTGTTGATAGGCCGCTGACCTGACTTCAAATGTCTCTTCTTACGCTTCTCTGAACGAGACGGTGCATCGAGGAATATTGAGCACTGAGTTCCTTTTTTTGGCCCCTGAGTCTGGCGCCGGTCAATTTGACTTTGAGTTCACGACGCTCAGTAATGAGGCGACATGAATTGTCAGAAACACAGTGTTCTTGACCTCTTTGCCGTACTTCAACGACCTCATCTCCACTGCTTTGCAGACAGCATTACTTATGCTTTCCCACCTTCCAGACAGTGGTTGATTGCTTTTACAAAAGTGCTACTTTATAGTTTGCAGTTCCCTGCGGAACCGAGGCATGACCTCAGGGAACTAAAGAGTGAAGTAATCGTTTGGTCAACTTTTGTCCGTCTTTTTTTCGTGTTGTGCTTCAGTTCGCAAACGGGTTGACACCATAAGATGGTGGTCACTCCAAACGTCGCCTCCGAGCATATTCCTCAAGTACAATTTAAAATTTCGCCATTTTATGGAGATGGCGAAGTGGTCTATTTGGTTCTTCGTCTCGCCGTCAGGGTAGACTCATTAGACTCTGTGGCAGGTCTTAGGGGAAAATAATATTCCGGCGATTACAATATTTTCATTAATTTCACCCAGACCATGGCGTCACATTACATGTGGATTAACCCTTCGTATTCTCACCCTATCTTGGCGTTTAAATCTCGCCAAGAGAGACAATGATGCCAGCACGGTGAATAACGGCAAAATTTGCGCAGAGATCTTAATAGAACTCTTTTTAGGCGTGAGGTCAGATAGCTTGGTAGGTGCAATGGACAAGCGTGCCGTTACGTACCCTCGTTCTCAGCCTAGCAGTCATGATCCTCCGCAAATTGGGGTTCAGGAAATCAGACTTGCTTTGGCTTGGCGAGAGAGAGAGCAATCCCATTCGACTGTTGGGTGACTCAGTAATATGCGGTATTTGACAGAGCAGGTTATTTTAGCCCATTGCTGTCTTGTTTGGAGGTATGATTGGTGAGTTAATTCATGATTCATTAGTAAAACATCATGATACTTCAGTTGTTAAATATAGATCAGTTGTAATTCCACAACGTCAATACATAACGGATGCACAACAACCTGTAGACATAATTTGAACTTAAAAAAAAGAATCAAATACAAGGTGGGCCAAAAGAGATCACCCTATACTCCTATTTTTGCAAATGGCAGCCAATGTCAAATCTTTTTTTTTACATTTGTGGACTAGACAGATGTAGAATAAAAGTGAACAAGCCATGGAGCGATACACTCCTCAAGAACGCGGAATAATTGTGTCTATTTTTTCCGTAACAATTCGTCTGTAGTGTTGGCGCAGCGCGAATTCTGTCGACGATTCCCCGGCCGTCCGTCACCGACTGCGCAAACACTGCGCCGTTTTGCCACCAATCTAGAAGAGTATGAGACGTTGCCAGAAGTGGCAGGATATCGAGCTGTCGCCGAAAACATCGACCAGACGCCGTTCCTCGCAATTACCCATCAGCCAGTCGTCCCTAAGGCCAATTTTGTTCAAAGACCTGCGCATGTTGCCGTACAAAGTCCATTCCGTGCATCAGCTGCTGCCTCTTGACCGCCAAACGCGTGTAACCTACGCCCAAGCAATCCTCAATCTCGAGGACGAAGTGGACAATTTTTTTACCAAAATAATATTGAGCGATTAGGCTCATTTCCACCTCAGCGGGTACGTGAACAATCAAAACTATCGCTTCTGGGGCATTGAAAATCTACGAGTGATGCACGAGGAGCCATTACACCCGCTCAAAGTGACTATGGTGCGCTGTTCACACTGGAGGAGTCATCGGGCCATTTTTTTTCGAGAACGCCGCTGGTCAAACGACAATTGGACGAATTAGGACTGGAAGACATGTGGTTCCAACCACGGCACACACTGCGCGAGTCACAACCGATATTCTGAATTTGGCGTTCCCGGGTCGCACTCAAGGACAACATTCGCCGAAGTGATGAAAAATGCCATAAAACGAGCCTATATGGCAATTAATTGTGACGGCTTCCATTTGGCCGATATCATCCTCAAGACTTGACCAATAAAATTCTAAAGGTTCAAATAAACATAATCAAAAAACAAAATGGAAGTTTTTTATTTAGAAACAAAATGAGAGCCAAACAACATCGGATGACTTCTTTTGGCCCACCTTGTACAAGCTGAAAATGAACTATTTGACATTTTCTTTTTCCCGTCAAAGACATTACCTCAAAATCTCGAGCCTACTCAAAATAACATTGACTGTGTGTAAAGAACACACGCACACACCGACAATCGTTATGCGTCGTTATTCTCGCACTTTTCAGTGCGGTTTAGCGGAGAAATGCTAGCTGACTTTTCATCAGTCACAACGGCTGCGCGCATGGACACACGGCGGTTGTTATAATTTGGTCGCGCGAGGCTCACAACAACAACAACATCGCTGACTACTACTACATAGTATATACTATAGTACAAACTCGCTGTGCGCACTCTGCTGCGCTCCTCGAGACGCACGACACGACAAAAACGGTTTAGTTTTCCTCGGCTTTTCGCGGTAGACGGCCGGTGATAATACATATAAAAATTTATGTAGATAAAGTTTTCTCGATCTGACGCGGCGGCGGTTTTCCTTTAACGTATGAGTTGATTTAATATTTATTTAATATCGCTGGTGATAAAGTGCTAATGGACGTAAGGATTATCTGCGGATGAGCTATTGTGATTAATAAATTTAAAATGTGCGCGATTAATTAATCGGTGATGTGCTGCGTCGTGCATATTTACTGTGCATGTGTAAATAAATAGTTAAAAGGATTAAACTGTCATCAAATCGGCTTGCATGCGTGTGTTCCTTGTTTTTGTTTCCGGCTCCGTGTGTCGGCTTCGCGATCGCGATAATCAGAGAATAACGAGGCAGTGACACATTTAATAACAGAAAATTATTCCAGTTTATAAATACTTATACTATAGTCCAAAATTAAAGTTCATATACTAAGTGTGTTTTCATGTATATGTGTGCCGCGCGCGTGCGACATTTCGTTTTATTGCATCCGCATTAAATTTAGTAGCTATGTATTACTATAGAAAATAGCTATTAGTGTTTATAAAGCGCACGCGCAAACCAACACGAAAATGAATGCACCTTTGGTATATTTATAAACTCACTTCTCACCTAATAATACTATGTTATACTTGCTATGTATGCTACTATGTTATGTTACATATACTTATATACACATTTGGATACCTTAATATAATATATGCTCGCCGTTCGAGGGTTTCTATGCGTTATGCGCGTGTCGCGTATACGTGCATTATGCGATGCTTACGTTTAGCGCTTGTATATAGTACACACTAGTGATAATGTGATTATTTTAGTATGTATACTTAGTTATATATGTGCTTCACATCTGTTGCCGCACTGAGGCATATTTGATTATTATGTTGTTTTTACAGGCTAATGGCAAAATGTATCAATCACTTTTGACATCCTCAGAGAAAGTTGTAAAGAAAAAAGCAGACACAAGATAAAAATATCAAATCCTTTATGTTTATTATTGTTTTTGTTTCTCGGGTGCAGTATTTACGGTGTATCTCGATTGGCCGAAAATCGATTGGCCGAATAACGATAAGCCGAATGATACAATTGGACGAATAATACGATTGGCCGAAACACATCGTATCCATCAAGATTCGGTCAATCGTAATTAGGCCAATCGTGTTTTGGCCAATCGTGTTTCAGCCAATCGTGAATCGGCCATTTTAAATTTTGCCAATAGTATCATTCGTCCAATCGTATCATTCGGTCAATCGTATCATTCGGCCTATCGTATCATTCGGCCAATCGTGATTCAGCCAATCGTATCATTCGGCCAATCGTATCATTCGGCCAATCGTATCATTCGGCCAATCGAGTTTCGGTCATACAAAATTCGGCCAATCGTAGTACATTCCAATATTTATACGAGCACACTTGCAATATGTATAAATACGCAATAATTTTAAATGCATTCTGCCAAGGTGTCAATGCACTAACTTTGACTTCAATGCATATTAATTAGGATGCGTGCGGTGTGTTATGTAGTTACTACACCTTACCTTATATACTTAAGGAAGATATAATAACTATATACTTATCTTATACTAAACGTACACACCCTCATACATTGTATATCTATATACATATATTAACCATAGCCAAAAAAACATGCCACATCATTCAAACAAATTGGCGCAATTCTTTATGTGGTGCACGCGCTCGAAGCGTACTCTAGCGTCTAGGTGAGCACACTCGCATAACGCAACGACGCAATTTTCAATTAAAATGCGCACGACCTTAAGTCAATTAGCGAACCAAGAGAATGGCTCAGTGTCAATGAAAATGCCGTTTTTATAGGGCACTATATTCGGAGCACGCAGCCGGTGCGCACGAGGCTTACTGACATTTTATTTTTTTATATTTTATATTTTTTAAATTAGATGAAATGTTTTACTAGATAAAATAGAGGTTTTTACACTTATGTAATATTTTCAATCGTAAACATACAATATTTTTAATATCTTTTTTGAATTTGCTATCAAATATTCAGGTAAATGCCTGCAATCCTTTATTGATGGAATTAAAAAACTTCAGTCAGAATAAATGTTATAATTATAATAATGACTCAATTATCACGATTTTACAGCAATTCATAATTGATGTTTTTTATCCTGATTTGAGATTTTTTTTTTCTTGTTTCATGATTCAATGCTGATTCATGGTTAAATCATCATATCTTTTGAGTACTTTTAAACTATTCTCGTTTGATTCACACAGATTCTATAATAATCGACATGATTATTAAATTAAAAATTATGAAACTTCCGCAAAAATAAATATTTCAAGCTGATCGTTTTGCATTAACATATTTTATTTTTAATTACCAATATTTTTTTGGAGTGCGTATTATAGTTTTATAAACACAGTCTTCTCGAAACACCCGCTTCTCAAACCCCACATTCTCAAATTCACACTTCTCTAAACTCACGGTTCTCGATACCAAGCTTCTCATAACCCACGTGTCTCGAAACCAAGCTTCTCAAAACACACGCTTCTCAAAACCAAGCTTCTCAAAACCCACGCTTCTCGAAACCACTGATCGTGTAAATTTGAAATGAAACTATTTGTGTGAATATAAACCCAAGTTTAGGAATATTTTGTTATCCATTAAAGTTGATGGAATGGGTTCGAGAACTGTAAAATGATGATGTGTTAGCTGCATTTTTTTGTGAGATGATAGATTTCTATAACGAGTTATTTTGCAATTGCTGTTTGCCCGTGCAAATCATCCAGCAAGTTAATGGCAGAATAGCTAATTTTAAAAATTTATATATCTTAAATCGGATTTTAAAAGCTAGCTAGCTTTCGAAATCCGTTTTAAGATTGCCTGTTTTATAGACAGTTTGAGACATGTAACGGGAACAACCTCGACAGGAGGAGCTTCGCCAAACAAAAATGACACGCCAGCCGGCTTTTTAAGGCCACATTTCTCTTGCCTGGCTAGGACAGCAGCGAATCGGCAAGATGCCTCTCCAGGTATTGTTTCCAAGACAAAACACACAAAACTACATAAAAACACCGAACACTAAAACAAGAGCTGGTCTCACGCCGGACCAAGACCCGGACGTCTCATGCGTCCCCAAGGCCTATTTGATCCAGTAAGGAACCATCCGAGAGCCAACCACTTGGCCTCTCGTTATGGTGTCTCCTCAGCGGAACGATCATGCGACCGTCCGCCGTGAGTGCTCAACCACGTCTCTTGGCCCCTGCTCAAACGCATCTATATATAGCCGTTTGAGTAGACACGTAAAAACGTACACGTTACATATTCTATAAATCAATAACTCAATCTCTTAATCACTCAAACACTTATTTATAAACCAAATAAGGCAATAAATGACTTAATAAATCAATCACTCAATCACTCAATCACTCAATCCAAATAAAGCTCATGGAACTTATGGTCCTTATGCCTGTTTTATCCAGACATAAATCCCCTAGGATTTTCTAAATAAATTTTATATTTATACATATATTTTTACATATATTTTATTTTTTATTTTTGAGGTTATGTCATATTAATTATTTTTAAATTTCTATAAATAAATAAAAACTATAAATAAGTAAAGAATTCAAATTAAATCAAATACAGAAGCTTTTACTAATTTAAATTCTTTAAATTCAAGAATAGCGGCCCCATAATGTAACAAATTACCTTCTATCGAATATTTATATTTATTTATTCTTGGTCATCTAATAATTTCTTGGCGAATACTTAGCCTTTTGACCTTGTACTTGTTTCAATAAAGTGTCGTCATTTGACTTACTAATGTACGATAACCCCGTTTAGTTTTAACAATTAAATAAGTGAATAATATGCACGCCAAAAGGTATACAATATATTTTAATTAGGTAAACGAAGACGCGTGCGCGAGAGAGTAACAAACTACAAGTTGTTTACATGCAAAACGTAATTGTAGTATACCTGTTCGTGTTCATATTGTATATACTCACTACACGCGTATTGTATTGAATATAAGTATGTTAAAGTACTATCCCTGGTACTTTCCCTGGTACTTTACCCGTTATTTTACCTTGTACTTTCCATGGTACTTTCCCCGGTACGAAATCTCGGGAATTTCACAAAGTCAGATTTCACAAAATTATGAGTAATTCCGGAAAACAGAAAAACCCAAAAAAATCTCGGGAATCGGAATAATCCCAGGAAATCGCAGGCGGAAATTAATCGTTACTCGGGATTTCACCGGTATATACCGCACAAACCCTCGAAATTCCCGGGTAACGATTAATTTCCGCCCGCGATTTCCCGAAATTATTCCGATTCCCGAGATTTTTTTAGGATTTTCAGTTTTCCGGAATTACTCATAGTCTTGTGAAATCCGACTTTATGAAATTCCCTAGATTTCGTATGATTTCTCTGGACTTTACGAAAATTTCCCCGGGATTTCTTAATGTTTTTCTGTTCTCTTAGAATTTCTTAATTCCCTTGAGAAATCCGACCTTAAGATATTCCAGGGATTTCGTGGGATTTCTTACGACTTTTTTGAATTTTTGCAAGATTTTCCGGGATATCCTAGAATTTTCACGGGATTTTACCGGTATATACCGCACAATTTTAATTTTTTCCCGGGATCTTCCGAAAAATCTTGGGAAATCTCTTGAAATTCATAGGTAACGTTTAATTTCCGCCCGAGATTTACTTATTACTTATTATTACTCATTATCTTGTGAAATCCAACTTTGCGAAATTCCCGGGATTTCGTGGGATTTCTCTGGACTTTCCGAGAATTTTCCGGAAACAAGATTTTTTTTAAAAAATTCCAGGAAAATCATAGAAAAACTTAGAAAATCCTGAAAATATGTGCATGCAGGATTTAAAAAAAAAAAATCCGGAATTTCTACACTTTTAAATACAAACATATCATATAAAAGTGTTCTATATTTTTCAAACTGTTATATTAGATTAAAGCTCAAGTTCCTGATGCAATAATGATACATCCCAGGGAAATTCAAGATATCCTGCTAACATACAAAAAACTTTGTAATTGTATTACCTGGTGTAACGTACATGATTACATAAGGCACATTGTTGCACTGAAATCACCGATGTTCAGCTTGAAGCAGTACAAGTATATATATTATATACATTACACAATACATACATACATACCTCTAGTACATTATAGAATACATATACTCGTACATACCTCTAGTACATTATAGAATATTGTAAACTATGTGCAATACGAAATATGCGGTGCATTGTTACATATTTCTCAATTCTCAGTATATATATAACTAAATTGCTATAGACAGAAATGTTGCACTTACCTTCTGACGATTTTACAGACGAATATCGTGTGCTCTTCAAGTATTACGCAGTAAAGCTTTTCTATATACGCCTGAGTATCTGGGATCTGGTGTTCTTCGGTTGCAATCTCACGCCACGAGGACCCTCAGCAGATC
>JAAAKO020010110.1:0-18044 GCA_010015015.2 Bolitophila cinerea | reverse complement strand
AATATATATATGTTTTTATTATTGTTTTTTTTTCGCGTTTTTATAATTATTTAGTTTTTTGCTTGTTTTTTAAAAAAATAGTATATTGAAAATTCAAAGTTACAAAATACTTTTTTGAAAACTGCATTTCGATTACTATTATTTTTAATGTAATTAAAAATAATAGTATTTAAAACACTGAATAAGTCTGCTGTTGAGTGAGCATTATTGTCAACTGCATTCTTGTCGAATTACCATTTTTGTTCGTGCAATACGCGCGCTTTTAAAGGTGCTAAGAATGCACTTGTCAAGATTGCACATTCGTCAATACATTTTTGTAAAAAAAAAATCCGATTGCAATTATCCTGAATTTTTATAACAAATGTACTTCTGTTTAAAATGTGTTTTTTTTGGCTAGTTGTGCTTGTTCTTTTTTATTGTTTCTACTTATAAAGCATTGGCATTGCATTCTTCTCACAAAATTTATGTGACAAGAATGCACAATTTTGGTAACGAGAATTCTCTTTTTCACAGTGAAATGTTTCGGACAATTGACATGAATTCTCCATACCTAAAAAAAATGTCTATTTTTTTAATTACTTTTTAGTTTTTTAGTAATATTTTATTTGATAATACATTTTTTTGTTAAGAAATGATAATGTTTTGTAAAAAGTAGATTTTTTTTTCAAAAACAATAATCTAAAATAAAACAATAATATTTTTTTAACAAATTATATATTTTTTTGTTTTTGTTTTTTTTTATTTTGAGAATGATAAATATATAATTATTTGTAAAAAGGCTAAATTATTACATAACTTTTAAACGCTTATAATGTGGTGGCCCTACTACCCTTAAAGAGGGGCTTTCTAGACCACAAAAACCGTTATAAACTATGTCGGTCACATATGCCATTTTTAGAGGTAGGTCTTGGTTTAGATATGAAACTATAAAAATATTTTTGGTGGAGTGAGTTTAAGGAGACGGAATATCAAAAATAACAAAAGAATAGAGGAAATCTGCATCTATTTTAAGCCATTGATTGATTTTCTAGGGAAATGAAGTTCTAAAAAAATAAAATTATAGAGAAAATCTTCACCAGCTTAAAAAAATGATGAAGATTTTCTCTATAAATGTCTTTCCTTAAAACTTCCTTCCCCTTAATCACAGTTCCCAAAATTCACATTTAAATGGATTATTTTAGGTATAGGCTGAAGTATTGCAAATTTATGCTTACTCTCTCTCTGTCGCTGTTATACTACCCTTAAAGAAGGGTCCATCTAGACCACAAAACCGTTAACAAGTTTTGTCTGTCACCAATCCCCTTTTGTAAGGGGGCGGTTAAAGTCTTAAATATATCCTTTAAAATATAATTGGGGGGGAGTGTGGATGTTAAAGGAGGCGGAAGATCTAAACTAAAAAAATAAAGAGAAAATATCCACCATTTTTTAAACCATTGCCTGATTTTCTAGGAAAAGGAAAATCTAAAAAAACTTTTAAACTTTTAAAGAGAGGTTCTGTTAGACCACAAAACCATTAAAGAAATGTTGTTGGTCACCTATTCCATTTATAGGGGTGGGTTACAATTTTAAATATCCCCTTTTAATTTCGCATTTTGAAATACAAAATTTTCATCTATTTTTAAACATAAAATATTTGAAAATATGATCAATGAAAAAAATGATTTTAAAACAAAATATTTTTTTATTTTATTTTAATTTGTCGATGTGTCGAGGCGTTACCAATCGTTTTTATATTACGTGCTTTTTAGATAACACACTTTTTAGATATCATGTTTTTGGATTTCAGGCTTTTATGTTACGTGCTTCTTAGATTATGCGTTTTAATGCCATATATATTTTAGGAATACGTGTTTTTAGGTTGTATGTTTTTTTTTACACTGTGCTCCCAAAAAAATATTTATGACATCTACATGATAATTTTTTTGACCTAAATGATTATATCAATTTTGAGTCTATCATTAAAATGTATTATTAAAATAATGCAATTGAAAGACATTTAAATATAATTACTGTCATCAAAAATTGTGAATTATTATCAGCATTTTTATTTCTGTCTAGAAATACTTCTAGTGAATTTATGTAACTAATCCCTGGCAATAATTCTCTTAATAATAATGTACAAGCCGGTTGTGAACTAAGGCCAGAGATTTGAACTGACGTTAATGCCGTTGAGAATAATTAATAAGGCGGAGAAGGGAGGGGGGGTTATTTTCATCAATTGCGTGATACGCACAGCTCATTTGTTTAACTTATTTTGTTTATAAAAAAACGCATAAGGAAGCTAGGTCTTTACTTATTTGCAATAATGTCGGAATTAGCATTTTTGCTATTACACATCGACATTTGCACAATTGCAATTCCAGCGAGTTAATTCAGAATTTGTAGTTCCAAAATAGCTGATCAAAAAAAGGAAATATAAAAATAAATGTTCTTCAATATTCTCTTCTTCTAAAACCTAATTACAACATAGTTTATGTTGCTTTTTATCCTGAACAACTAATTCCCGAAATGATAATGACATAAAAGGTAATATTTCCTAACTAACATATTATTCCTTAAATAATTTATTCCTGACATACCGTTACTAAATTAGTGCGATATAAAGTCGTAGATTATGCTGACTTCATTACACTTGAGAATAATTCTCTAGTGAGTGGTGAATTAACGTCAACTTTTTTTGCTGGTGTTATTTCGCTTTGAAAAAAAATCAAGTCGGTATTGAATTAAAAAATTAACATCAAAAAAGCTTGTGGAAAACAATTCTCAAGCTGGTAATGAATTAACCAATGGCGTCACTAGAGTTTGGGTCAACCGGGATGGTAGATCATGGATTCAAAAATATTTAGACACTATATGGGGATGATGAAATTGTTATTCAAATTATACCTTTTTTAAGGGGTGAAACCGCCAGATGATGAAGTTTTATACTCAAATTGTGCCTATAATTTTTTAAAAGGTGGTGTAGATGATGAAATTTATACTGAAATTATACATATATACTTTTTTTTCGTGATGAAACTCCACATTAGATGAAAATTATATACTAAAATTATATATAACCTATTTTCATGGGGTAATTCATCACATATGATGAAATTAAACCTTTTATATATATTTTTTAGTTTTTTAAGGGTGACAGCTAACAAATGATGAAATTTATATTCAAAATAATCTTTTTTAAGGGGTGAATTTTAATGTTACTCTAATTATTCCTTTTTAAGGAGTTGATGAATTTGAGGTGATATAATGTCCACCGACATTAGGTCCATGGACATTATACATAGATTTAATGTTAATTTTTTGATGGGCATTATGTCTGCTTCAAACAGACATTATGTCAAATGGACTTTATGTCGTTAATACCGACTTTTTTAAAAGGACATATTTTTAAGTAAACAAATCAATTGGAAACCGACGTAATGACCAAATGGACATTATGTACACATTAAACGACATGATGTACAATTCTCCATTTGGAAATTATGTACATTTTATGTAGACATAATGTCTATTTACTAAATGGACTTTTAAAAGTGGACCAAAGATCCATGGACGTTATTTCCGTGGACGTTATGTCACCTCACTGAATTTTATACTGAAATTATGCTAAACTTTTTTTAGGGTTTTAGTAACACCCAGTAGATTGTCATTTTTGTTTTATTAAATGGTGTCACCCGGGGTGGTCAGCCCCACGCCCCCTAGCGACACCACTGAAAATAACATCAGAAAATTCTTATGACATAAATTCACTTGACAATAATGCACAAACTAATATAGTGAATTAAAGTCCGGTTGACTGAATTATGCATATTTAAATTATAAATATATTTTCCTAATATTTATACAAGTGGAAATACAAAGTCTTTGAATATGGTTATTTCTTAAAAGAAAATTACCTGTCCCCTTCGATAGAGCACCTTTTGAGTATCAATGCCCTTTAGGTCGATTAATATCCTAAAAGGTTTTTTTAATGGATATCGGCGTAAGGGACAACACATATTAAAGCCCACAAGCCAATGACCCGTCCTTATAATTATCTATCTTTTATGTATATACTTATACATATACAGCAATATACGATAGAGTCTGCTGTAGATATACATTTTTACTATATACATATATAAACGCGACACTTTCGCTCTCTAATATATTTCTCTCTGTCCTGGTGTTTTCTGGATCAGCGAGCCTTCGTTCCGTCGCGCACGTTTGCTCGCATATAAACCTGTAAACGATGCTAGAATTTTAATTAAAGATCTGAACTCTATGGCACGACCTATAATGTGTACTATATATTATAGTATATATAGTTAGTCGTATTTATGCTGTTTAATGGCAAACCTGAGCAAAAAGGCGAGCGCACTCGGGACCCATACATATATACATATATACATATACATAGGTTGCAATGGTATAATAATACCGTAAGCTTTTTAATGTGCGAAACGCTTCTAGTTTATTTCGAGTTAGTATTTATATTTATGTGTGTACTTATGCAACGGTTAAGTGCTTAAGGAATTTAACATTCGGTTTACTTATATAAAACACATAGCGCCCCGCACGCGCGTTTATTTAAGAATAGCACGTGTGTGTGTGTGTGTATGCGCTCGATCGCTATTTATATTATGTTAATGTGGCCGGCGTCTTTGTGCTAAATGCATTTCAAAAAAATAAATAAACATAAAAATGTTGCACTGCACATAATGTGTTTGAATGTGTCTGTGTGTGCTTCGGGGCAATTGTTATCCTAATCGTCTGTTCCGTCGGAATGCAATTCCCGCAAGGGTTCCGCAATCCGCATCCTTTTGGTCATCACATCACAATAAATTTACGCGCTCGCGCTTCCTCTGTGCTCATATATTTCCCTTGATATAACTGTATAATTTAAAATACCCAACCAAAAATGAAAAATAGAGCTCGTACAAATTAATTATTCCGTAATTATGTATCTTTGCTAGCCATCTGCATATATTTGAGAATTATGAGCCCAACGGTGCGTGGGCGGCGCGGCGGCGGACGGTGGGCGGTTCGTTTGTGAAAGCTTAATTTGCACAAAAGGATATCTGCTCATCAAGCCGAAATCGCCGGCGCACACAAAAAAGGAAATATGGGAATATTGTAAAATGCGCATTTTTATGCAGGCACATACTGTATAAACAAGCTGAATTTAGGGGTGGATATGATTTATTTTTGTATTTTGATTATTTTTTCTTTCACACTCTGAATTTGCTTTGTATCTTGAAAAAATATCAAAGAAATGTTTCTACGAATAATCATAGTGAAAATTTATAAAATGATACATTTTCTCGGTTAAAATCACATTCAAGAAAAAAATGTCTCTAAACTAAAATATGTCACCTTTTTAAGTGAAGTATTTTTTTATAAAAAAAAGAAAATAAATCGTTCCAATATTTTGTGGCAATATTGATGACTGGTGGTTACCAATGGTTGCTATGATTAAAATATAAAATTAAAAACTACTACAAAATTATTGTACAAAATAAAATGTACAGAAAAAAATGGTACATAAGAATACTAAAAATGATACAATAAATAAATTCTACAATTTAAAAATAATGTTATCAAAAACAAATAAATAAGAATAAAAATATATCGTCCACCGAACAAAAAAAATAATGCTAACCGATCGCGTCTTACATAACAGTCAACTCTCGGAGAGCTTCGTCGTGAATAGTGGAGTGCGCCAAGGATGTCTTCTCACGCCACTGCTATTTATCGCAGTGCTAGATGACGTCCTTGTAGATCGCTAATTACTAGTGGTCGCGGAATACAATGGGGCTTGTACGACACCTTACAAGACCTTGAATACGTTGACGATGCTTGCTTTCTAGCCCATCGTTATGAAGATGCTTACTCAAGCTGCAGAACCTTCAAAATTCTGCAAGCCTATTCAGCCTTCGGATCAACGCAAAGAAAACCAAAGAAATGCGGCTCAACACAAGCGATCGAAGGCAGCCCATCCAACTCAACGGTACTCCTGTTGAGATTTTTTATTAATTCTGCTATCTTGGGAGATTGTTGACTGTTGATAGTTGCAGAGATATTGATATTTGTGCCCGAGCCACCTTTGCGATACTTTGCGTTATCTAGATCCCGTCTCAACGGAAGTTAGACGTAGAAAGTGGAAGTGGATCGGTCACACCTTGCGGTGTTGTTCGAACAACATTGCAGCTCAAGCTCTGCAATGGAACCCGCAAGGCAGTCGAGGTAAAGGTCAACCGAAGGAAACTTGGAGGAGAGCAGTTTCTAGAGAGTTAACACAAACTGGAAACTAGTATACCGGCGATTAAAGCCATGGTGGCCAACAGGAATCAGTTCCGTACCTTTGTGTGTTCCCTATGTCCCTCCCAGGTATAAAAGGAAAATATAAATATAAATATAAAAATAAAAAATAAATATTTCCTTTAAAAAAAATATTTTGCTTAAATTATAAAAAACGACACCACAAATATTTTTTTGTTACCATGAATAACTTATTGTTACCAAGAAAATATTATTTTATAAAGTTGAATTAATTTAAAAACGTGAAAAAAATGGTGCAAATGATCATAAATTATTAATCTTTGATACCAAAAAAATAGTTTCAAATAATTCATTCCCAAAAAAAGGTTTGTTAAACAAAAAAAATATGTGCCCTAATAAAAACAGCATTACAGAAAGGATTTTTTTTCAAAATAAATGTTTGTGTAACTTTATTTTGTAATTTTGTTTTTGAAAAAAATGTTATACGTTTTATTCTATTTTAAACTTTATTTTTGTACATACATTTTTATGTTTGCGCATATTTATATTATTTTGTTTTTTTTTGAAAAGATTAAAAAAAACATTTCATTAAAAATACTATTTTGCCCAAAATTTAACGAATATGATTTTTGTTACCAATTATAAATTATTGTTATTAAGAAAATATTATTGTTTTTCCTAACTAAATTACAGTACAAAAAAAAATGGTCACAAAAAATAGTTTTTACAGCAAATAAGTTTTTGTACCAAAAAAAGTTTTGTCGACGGCTCATTTTTCTCAAGTGCATTTTTCTCACAGTGACAAGAATGCACTGCCGAGTTTGCACTCTTCTCAAAAATGTCTGTGCGTGAAGAATGCAGTTTAGAAGAATGAACAATCGGCAGTGCATTCTCCGCAATACATTTTCGTGAGAAGAATGTACTTTTTTTGGTGACGGGAATTCGCTTTTTGACCCTTCGTTTCGATACAAATCGGACCTAATAAGAATGTGTCACTGTCACTTTAGAAGACAGCACTTGAGAAGAATTCTCCTGACCGAATTTCAATGCAGTTTTGATTGTTTTTTGGTAAATTTGTAGCAAAGCGCCTCCACTCCAATCGGACCAACCTTAGGCTTAAATTAAACAAAAGCAACCTCCACATGACTAAACCGAAGAAAATTCTGACGGGAGTACCATACGATCTGGGTTAGGGTCCTTCAAAGTTTCTATGGAAAACACGTATATATTTTTTTTTACAGTGTGTATATTTAATTTATTTTAAATATACACATTTTTCTAGCAGTTTTGGTTGACAAATTCCTTATGATTATCTAAGGATCTGCTGAGTATCTAGGTATTCTTTATTAGACGTTTTTTTCGATAAATTACTAGATTATGCAAAATTAGGTTGTTTTTATTCTTTAGAAGATTTTTTTTCGATAAATGACTAGATTGGGCTAAAATAGTTTGTTTGGTTTTTTTCTTGCTACAAAATTTTTTAAATTCGGGTTCTTTTTGAAGTTTTTTTTTGATAAGATTAGATTTTTTTAATTAAATGATACATTAAATATCAAGCAAGAATCAAGCAAAAAACAGCAAACATCATCAAAATATAACAAACTTGGTCTAACTTAAAAATTTATTATTTTTGGAGTCCGTACAATGCTGCAAATGCTGCTTTTTAAATTAAGAACTTTATAAAATATATTTTTCAGTTTGAGTTTAAAATTTAAACCAATATGTTTAAAAAAAAAAGTTTTCAAAATTCTCGATTACAAAATATTTTATTTCAATCATCAAATTATGGAATAGAAAAAAATGGTTGTGTGATTTTTTTACAAAAATCAAAAACATGTGTAATATTTTTTTTTGTTTTTGTAAAAATGATTGTTTTTGGTGAACAGATTTTTAAAATTGAGAATTAAAGAGAAAAAAAACAGAATTTCATACTCGAATTTTTTTGGTGATTCATTTTTTATGGCGTTGGATAAAATGGATTTTAATGGTAAACGTAACATTTTTTTAAAATTTATTTTTAATTTAATTTTTAATGTCACAAAACCAAAAAGTTAGTTGCACAAATAATTCAAAAACGAGATTTTGTTTCACAAATAGTTATTCATTGTCAAAAACAAATATTAAAATAGGTTCCCTAATAAAAACTGCTTTACGTAAAAAGAAGAGTTAAAAACAGTTTTTTGTAATATTTATTTCTTGCAAGACAATATTTTTTGTAAACTTATTTATTTAGTAAACTAAATTTTTTGGAAACTATTTTTTTTGTATATATTTTTTAAAATAAAGGTTGTTTAAAAAATGTACATTTTATTATATTTTTTTCGGAAAAAGTTTAGTTTAGGATTTAGGACCTGAGAACTTCCTAATCCTCTCCACCCAAAAAAGCATTAAAATATAAATTGTGTTTCAAAAAATGCACCCCTTGAACGGGGCAAGTGGCGATTTTCTCAAAGATTTGTAAAAAAATAGAAAAATATGTATTTCGGACCTTTTTGTAATTTAATATAAGGGGTTTTTGTATTAAATTGGAGGTATTTAAAATATCTAACTAAAATCGGCCTAAAAACTATAAAAGCTGTTTACGTGAGGCTTTTAAAATAGCGTTTTTGTGACGAGAAGGTTGATTTCTGATTTCTGATTCCTGATTCTTGATTTTTCTATTTTTTTAAAATCCTTTGAGGTTTCCCTTAAGGTTGATGATTTATTAGAATTAAAATAGTTTCCACCTATACCTTCTGGGAGCAGAAGTCCCGTTTAGTCCTTTGGCCATAACTTGAATTCAGCCTTTTTCTCTCTTGTTTTCAATTTTTTTCTTGTTTTGCACTTCGGAAACAAGTGTTATTGAAATTTACCGTTATGTATATATGTATACAGATTTTAATATTTGCAAATTATAGGGTTGTCTAGAAAAAAAGTAATTTTCGATATTTAATCGGACTAGGGTTTTTTGTTTGGTGTTATATAAAATCCTATAATCCTATAAATGTGCAAAAAAAATATATTTAAAATACATTTTTTTATGTATTTTTTTTTTTTTTAAATTTAATCAAAAACTGATTGATTTACAATATTGTAGATTGAAAAAATATACAATAATTAACTACTGTATAAAAATATTAAAATTCGATTGAATTTGTCGGAGATATGAAACAAATATAGCCTTTCCTGAAAGTCCACGTTTTAGAGCAGTTACCTTCCTATGAATCGTAAATGTTTTTAAATATATATAATTTTTAGATTTTTAAATTTCTAAATTCATTAGAATTCATTGAATTTGTCATCCTTTTTTCTGTTAGCTCAATCTTCAGAAAAAGATTGTGGCTTTTTAACAATATTTTGTTTTGATTTTTTTGAAATTAATAAAATTACAACGACTAACGGCTGAATCTGAATTTTTAACAACTTTATGTTTTTCATAAGAAATGCTAAAACATTTTTTTTGCAGTTACTTTGCGATGGGCATAGACCATGTTATATAAAAAAGTAAACCTACAAAAATTTCCTTTCCTTTCGAAATTAATTATTTTGAAATAAATATATTATTAAATGTAAGCCTTTTTGAAGAAATATGGAAAAGACAAAAAAACAATTTAATATTTTGATTTTTTTTAAGAAAATAATGTTTTTTTAAGTGAATGCTATCTTTAATTTATTTAAATGATAATTGCGAAGATAATTTAGTTCTGCTCTTTTTGATTATCTTGAAAAAATCGTTTTTTTAGTGAAATATTAACTTGGCTTATCAGTTTTTTTTAAATATTCCTAATTTAAATGATATTCATTTTGTTTGGTTAGTTAAGTAAAGTCCAAACACACAATTTATGTTTTGATAGTTATGTTAAAAAAAGAAGCTGTAATACTTAAAAAAAAACAAATAAATATAACCTAAAAAAGTATTAGTATCACAGCTTTGATCTTAAAATAATAACGAGATACTAAGTTTGATTTATTTTAAATTAGAAAATATCATTATTTTTCTTAGTTTTTTTTTTAATTCCTTTTTTTATTATTTTCTAAATGATGCCACAAAATTTGGTTTTAAGACTTTCTCAAAATCAAGCCTACACTAATATATACTAAACACCCATAGTCAGTGTTAAGTATATAGTTAAAGTTACGTGCACGTATATTCGATTCAAATTAATAAATCCCTTACCCGATTAGAGGACTAGCGCCGGGACGATCCTGGCTTTGTGCCCACGTTAAGGTAATGCCGCTCTCCGTCACGTTCACAACTTTGGGTGTGCCGGGCGGCGCAAGGAACGTACTCGGATCGGGCGTCCGATGGAGAATGGGTGAGCTGCTCTTCTCGACCTGCAGTAACAAACAAAAAAACATTCCACATTAATTTATTGCCGTACGCACTCGTTTTCGATGAATTTACGCGCGTTTGTCTGGGCTGTTTATATTTATACTCGTACAGCCGAATTTATTCGTGTTTTCACCAACACACCATTTTTACCTGCAAAGCACCACGTTTTTCGAAATTAAAACAATTAAAAGCGCAAATAAATAATGGTCGTAAACTCTGCTGCAGGAGAGAGAGAAAGAGAGGGCGGACGTTGCGTTCAAGTCCATATATTAAAACAAAAAGTGCGGCGCGGCGCGGCCGGCGAGCGCAGTAATTTCGAGTGCACTAGCTAACACACGTGAAGTTGCCAACAATCAACTCCCTCGAGCGTCGTTCGTCATTCATGATCGATACAAAACCGCGATAAATAATTATCCAAACCATTTTGTATTATATATATTATAGTGTGTAAAACTAATTATTCGAATGCTCCCGCTCATGGGAATTGATAATAATGCAGCCGATGTATTGCACATAAGCGCAGACGCACGCGCGACTAAAATGCATTTTCAGTTTAACACAAATTGAATCGAAATTGAAAATGGGAAAATTTATAAACGTGTGTATTATAATAGGTATATGAGTGTGAGTGTGTGTGTGTGTGTGCATTTGTAACAATTTGTATGCAGGCACCGTTTGTGTGTGTGTGTGCGGGAGTGTGGGAGTGCACAAGTATGTACTTATATAGAATATTGGGAATAAAATACCAAATCAAGTAAAATGTACATATATATATACATATGTATAAAATAGGTACTTTGTACTTAGTATAACGATATTAAATTGGAAGAACGCGCTATTTTTAAATTGAATTTACGGATTATATTATATATATAAAAAAGTATATATACATATATATAATATAGAATTTTGTTGTGTTCGCACCCGGAGGAAGTGGAATTTGAGGAGATTTGCGCGTTTCTTATTATTCACTCAAACGCGCATTTTGCATTTAAATGCAATATTTAATTCTGATAAGTTTGTGTGGTAATTTTGATTTGAATGAGTTGTATGAATTGAATGAATTTTATTTAAATGTATTTTCAGAAGGAAAAAGAGCGCATTGCGGCTTTTTTGAATTTCTAAAGAAACTGTAGTTAAAGAGATAAAACGAAATTTGATTAAAATAAAAATAAATTCTAAAGGCTCTATGAAAATTTACATCGCGTGCTTTGAGCTATTGGTTCTTTAATTCAACTTCTCCATAAATAAAATAACTGAAAATAATCTGGACACCAAATGTATTGATCAAATTTGAGCTTTTTGGAAAAAATAAAAATCCACACATCTAATTGGGTTGAATGGTATTGGCAGTTTTATTTAGTTGGAAGGGGTGCTACGCTTTTGGAAAACCCCTACTAAAAATATATCCCAAGAAAAGAAATATCGTAATTTAGAAATTTATTATTTATGGTATTTTTAGGGTTTGGAGAAAAATCGTCTAAAAACAATTCGTCTAAATGAAATTTGACTGCAAACAACTCTATCTATAAAAAGTATTTGCATAAAAACTAAGAACAAGAAAAATCGTAATTCGAAATTTATTATTTATGGTATTTTATGGTTTTTATGGATATTGATTTCTAAAATCAATTCTCTCTATAAAACATATTCGTTTATAATAGTTATCCTTAAAAATGTTTTTTATTAAATATTATACATCGTAATTTTGAAATTTATTATTTATGGTATTTTTTGCATTCAGAGAAAAACGTCTATAATCAATTCGTCTATTGGAAATTTGACAAAAAAAAATGTCTGCCTTAAAGTTATTCGTCTAGAAACAATACGTTTTTTAAAAGAACAAAAAATATCGTACTTTTGAAATTTATTTTTTATTCTTCGCCCTGCGTATTTTCGTCACCAAAAAAATTGTTGTTTTTTTGCTTTTTGTAAATGAGGAATTTAGCAATCATTATGAGGCAAAATAATAAAAAAATGCACTACGGACTGTCACTTATTCTTAAGAGACTTAACGTCAGGAAAATACTTGCGAATATGTTTCAGTAAACCTGTAAATTACTCTCAGAACTTTCCCTGATGTTAAATCACTAGAGAATAAATCACTGTGCATTATCGTCATGATTTTAAAATTAAAATATTGTAACCCTTTTTTTGTTTTTGGTAGACTTTTACATGTTTTTTGATAGCATTAAGTATTTAAAACTATTCATTAAATGAAAAAATTAAAAAATGGTTAATAGAACGAAACCTTTTTGAATATTTCTTTCAATTGTCAGCGACAGAAACTATTCCTAATGATTATGCATACCATTAGACTATGCCTTTTTCTCAAGTGAATTTAATTGAAAAATCGAGTGAATAATGCAATGTGATTTATTCTCAGAATATTTATGACTTTATGTTTTATGTGAATAAGTCACAGTTCGTCGGTGCGTCAATCTCAAGATTTTTCCTAAAAATAAGTGACAACTTTCTGACGTTATGTCTCATATGAAAAAACAACAAAAAACTAATAACAAAATACATGGTGACGATAATGCACAGACGTCCTAAGATTAAGTATCTTGAAATTAATAAACCGCACTACATTATACTAGAACAACCGGTTAAAATGTTTTATTTAATAACATTATTTGTTTTTTAAATTTATTGAACTTTTTTTAAATTATAAATTATTTTTAAAACTGACGTTTTTTCTATTCGTTGCTTTTAATGATATCGTGGTTTGGTTCTATATTTCCATTAAGTTTCGTTAGTGACAAATGGCAAATTGACAAATTGTCACAAAATTATGACTTTTTGCAAAATTGGGACAAAAAGTGGACTTTTTACTAAATGTTTTAAAATTAGTTTTGCTGAATTTAACAAAAAGCCACATAATTTCATAACATGAAATATTTCAAACAAGGTGGCGCCACCTGGCGATGTGACGAAAAGTCTATTTATGTTACATAGTAGATTTTTGCGTAATGCAGCAAAACAAAATTTGGAACATCCAAGTTCTATGAATTTTTTTTTTGATTTCATTGCATATTTAGAATTAACACAGTACCAATAAAAGTATCTACAATTTAATATCAATAAATTACTTTGAAAATATTTCCAAAAGATATGGTAAATAAGTGATTTTACTAAAAAGTAAAAAAACTTTAATAAAGAAAAGCCTATTTTGTTATTTTTTCTAGCATTTTTCAATATAAAACGTATTATTTTTTGGTTTTTACAAGTGATTTTTACAAGTTTTGTAAAGACTATTTTTTAAATACATTTCTATTAAAATAATTTTATGCTTTATTTATTTTTTTTAATCAATTTTTGTTCTATACCATCAATAAAGTTTTTAAAAATATTGTCAAAAAATGAGTTTACAAAAAAATACAAAAGTTTCATAAAGAAAATACAATTTTGATTTTTTTTCTTCGTTTTTTTTTTTTAAAAGGACTTTTTTTTAAATTTTTTTGTATAATTTTTTTTTATCATTTTTGTATTATGTCATCAATAAAGTCTTTAAAAATATTGGCAAAAAATGTGTTTGTAAAAAAAACAAAAGATTCATAAAAAATAGTCATTTTTTGTAATTTTTCTTGAATTTTTAACGTCATTTTTATTGTTTTTAAGGTTTTTTATAAATTTGACAATGACTTATATTTTTTTATCAAAATATATTTGCTCTTTATTTATATACAACTTTTACAGGACAATGCTTCTGAGCTTTTATTTATTCCTAGTCCCCTGTAAAAAAACATTGTTCATACTCTTATCTTGTGTTTGTTGTTTTTTTTGGATTAGAAATTCCCAACTTTCATTTAATCTTTTTTTTAAGTAAAAAGGACCTAATAAGCTTATGACTTAAAATATTGCCAATATTCCAATTTTCTCTATGTTGTATTTCAATACGAACTAGATTTAAGTTTAAAGGAAAAAAAACTGTCCCACAAATTGTCTAAGTCGCAAATTATCTATTGCCTTCCTCTGATTTCTAACTAATTCCCTTTCCAGACTAAAAAATAATACGTGTTTGTTACTTGGGTCCAGTCAAATAGCCATCGCCGCTTTAAATCACCATTCCAAAGGGCATAAACAAAACAACTTCCAAGTGGGAATTTTGAATATTCCATTAACTTGATTTACATTCAATCCGAACACCAAAATATATGCCCGCCATAAATCTGTACCAACAATGAATTATAACGACTGGTATTTCACCGTTCTACGAAATTTACACTCGTGTATGTGTCCACACACCAGAGTATCTGGCCTAGAAAAACAAACCAGGAGGCGTCTATATAGATTTCTTCCGCAAGTCGAGACTAATAAATCCGCCAAATTTCCACCTCGCGCAGTTTTTTAAATTTATTTTCCATTGCGGTCTAAGAAAATAAAGCATACGTTACACGTACGTTCTCTTGCCGAATACGATATAAATTTCGATGAGCACCGAAATAGAAATTGCCGTGTGGATACAATGAATGGGACCCAGGGGAGTGGTTGCTCCTCTAGACTGTGGCGCTGGTGTGCACTTAAAAAAGCGGAGCCCGCGTAAATTTTATACACACTCACACACATACGAGTCAGTGTATATAGTTGTTCTCGAGAGTTTTTATTCAGGTTGTTTTTTTGTTATCGATGTCTGCGGTTTTGTGGAGCCCGCTTGCACATCCTCAAAGGTATAAATCGAATTTTCAAACATTCCAGATATAGAGATAAAAATAGAGGGTCACGTACCGTAAGCGAGGCCGACCAGGACGTTTCGCCGCTTTCCGAAGATGCCGTGCAGGTGTACAGTCCCGTGTCTCCGATAATCAAATCTATAAACGTTGCACGAGAGTAAAATAGAAAATTAGAAAATGCAATTACACACGAGAGAGGTAAAACCCAGCACCGGGAAAATTATATACGTACTGTCTATTTTGAGTGATCCACTCTGCACGATAACGAGTCGCTGTCCTGTCTGCAGGGGCATGCCATCCTTGTACCAGCGCACACGTGGGACTGGTGTGCCGCTCGCACGACATGGCAGCATTGCTAGGCTGCCCATGGGAAGCGTCTGGTTGGCTGGTCCAATTTGTATGATTGGCGGTGGCATGTCGTCCACGGATGTGACCTTTTTTGGGGGAATACACACAGACAATTTTTTAATTAGTAAGTTGAATATATATGTATATCTTTTTTAAAGCTTAAAGCTCTTTTATTTATTACGCAGAGAATGTGTGTACCTGTAAAAAGGCGCGTATCGTCGCTGAGCCGGCCACGCTGAGGGCAGAGCATACAAAGTAGCCGGCGTCCTCCTTTTGAACGCCACGGATTTGTAGGGTACCCTGACTGGTCACCTGGGTGTGGCCGTACGAGTTGTCCGGAAACATAAGCATTTGCGAGCCCTCTTTGGTCCAAAACACGGACGGTGGTGGATTTCCGGATGCCACGCAGTCGAATGTGGCCACGCCGTTGAGGCCGATCTTTCGGTCTTGCGGTTTTACACTGAAGTTTGGTTGGGCTGTGAAAAAATATTTATTTATTTAATATTTATCTTGCATTTTTATAATAGTATATTTTTGCATCCTTATTAAATCCTTTTTTATTTATCCAAAAAAAATACAAAATGTTTTGTTCCATTAACGGATCCGGCCGGGAGTAACATAAATGTATTTTAAGTACCAACATATATTTTTCATGGCAACATAAATTTATTTATGGTAACAAAAAAGTATTTATTTTGGAAACTATATTTTTTAAGAGGAACGTTTTATTTTAACTCTTTTTCTTTCGAGTATGGTTATAGGTTCATAAATAGCTTCAGGTGAAGACGGACGGTACACGGTCCGAATCGGGGGTGAAATATTTTCAAATGTGTAAGATATAAATATACTCTAATACCGGATTTGCACCTAGTGGCCAAGTGGACATTTTGGGGGTATTTGATGGCCATTTAAGTCAAAATAGTAGCCATTTACTTGGCCATTTACTGAGCCATTTGAATAAACATGTTTATGAGGTGGTCATTTAGGAATAAAGTAACAACGTGTGGTCACTTATTTGCGGGTTGGCCAATTGGGCATTTAGGCCATTCATTTTAATGGCCACTAGGTAGAAATCCGGAATAAAGAAATATTTTATAAAAAATAGCTTTTAAAAACAAGTAAATCCCAAAAAACATTCAACAAGCTATATAAGAGAAATGAGATTTTTGAAACTGAAACTAAAAAAACCTTTGGCAGTACATTCAGGCCCCAAACAGTTATTCAGGTTGGTTGACCTCAAAAATAACTAAATTAAAGCTTTTTAATCCGAAATATTCAGTTTTTATTCAGTTTTTATTCAGATTGAACTAAAATTAATCAGTTCTTATTGAGGTTCATATTAAAAAACGTTCCTTTTAAAAAAATATATGGTTTTTGATATTAAATTATTGATACCATAAATAAATATATATTATCAAGAAAAAATTGTTACCATAAATATATTATATTATAAAATAATAAATTTTCTGGATCCGCCTATGCTATTTTCTGCCTTACAGGATGACCTTTTATTTAAATTTACAAAAAATTAATAAAATACTATTCAAATTGCAATTAATTTATTATTTTTGATTACATTTGCTCCAAATACTAAAATATAGGAACCATTTTTAATACGAATTATTTTGTGTAAATTAGCCTTTTCTACTGTTCCTTTAATATTTTTTAATTTAATCTATTATTCTTCAATTCATTCTATTTTTTAACAAAATATAATATGATGTTTTTTCATTTTTTCTGTATTCTTTTTTTGTTTTTGACCTATAAAAAAGATATGTTTCTAACCTTCTCTTGGTCTTATAACATTTTTGGCAAGCTACATTTTTTTCAAATACCTCTAAATTTAGGTTAAAAACTAATAAATATCAGGCTTATTAAATAGGCACATATGGGGGCCTTTTTAATATGTCTGATATAAATTTATTGATACTATTTATTTTATTGCATTTTCCTAAAATCCTTAAATCCATTTTTTTCATGGGAACCCTAAATATTGGTGTAATTGATGTAATTGATTTAAAAGTTTCTTGATCTCACTGCCCATAAATTTGGGTATAATGCAATTATTAAACAATCCATATCAGTTAAGAAAATATTGATTATAACCGTTACGATGGAAAAGTCTATTACATTGTGAGCGTTTGATTTTATTTAAAAAATATTATTTTAAATTTAACTCATGTTTAGACGTATAGTCCTTTTCCAATAAAAATTCTCAATCCGTCGAAGCCCTATTTTTAAAAAAAACCTAAAAACGGTTACTTTTAATTACTTAGCTTCTTCGTAAGGATGAATTGTTTAAAAATTGAAAATACTTATATACAAGATATACTTTTTGGAATAAATTTATTTTTAATTATTTTCAAAATATTCTGAAATTTATTGTTGCTGTTTTTAAAATAAATTTTACAATTGTAAATATGCTCAAGAAAAGACCTTTTACATTTATT
>JAAAKO020010099.1:0-18046 GCA_010015015.2 Bolitophila cinerea | reverse complement strand
AAGCCATCGGCCGCATATTACGTTTTCCGAAGGTGATTTCGTAGTTATACGAAATATTGACACCACAATTGGCACAATAAAATGCATACATAAAGTACTTCTGGTGGTGTGAGTTTGTGATCACACCACCATTTTGAATTGTATATTTTCTTGACATATTGTATTGTTTTCCGTATCTTGTAATAATATTATTTTGTATTGTTTATTGTATCGAGATCGATCCATTGTCAGGAATGGCCGAGTTGTAAAACATTGTTTACGTTTGCCCTCCTGTACGTTATCTGTGGTAACGTTGAACGCACTCCGACAGTACTATAGCAGCATCGACCGCACTCTGTATTCTGATCGCAACCCAAAGGATGCTGCTAGAAAATGATGACAGTTGACAGATGAAAGCGAGGAGCAAGGCCTCATTCCATTACAAACCATCATTCCGAACCTAACTTTTTTATAAACATTACGATAAATAAAAATGTATTCCGATTTCAGGAAAATTGAAGGTTAATTAGGCTAATATATTAGAATCTTAGGAACTAAATAAAAAGGCTACGTAAGGCCTATCTCAACTTGTTTGCACAAAACCATTCCACAAACATGTTATTCAGGTCAGAGATAAAAATGTTTTTTTAAATTAATATTAAAAATTTTAAAACATCGTTTTTCTCCTTTTTTGTTGAATAAGATAAGATATAGATTCTATCCTTGTGTAAATACACAATATTCTGATATTGCATTAGATATATTTTTTTTCTCCAAATAATATTGTAAATTTTATAAACTTACATATTTTTTTAGCCTACTTGGGATCGAACCCGTAATATTTACCTCGCTGTCGTACACATTACAATTTGTATCATAACATCACGTAGCAATTAAATTCATTAACCGTAATAACTGAATGATAAAAGTCCATATATGTATTGTTCAGTCGTATATTGCTATCAGTTAGAAATCAGTTAGAAATAAACCTTTAACTCAGTAGCACACGCTACAGTATTTACATTTCACAAATAAATGTGAAAATGTAATAAAAGATTATAAAAGAAAAATACAAATTTATAAGAATTAAGAAAATTATAAAAATATGATATACTTTACAAATAAGTCAATATGCACGAATATGTAAATAAAATTATATTAATCAGACATTTAACCGTCCTCAAATTTTGGTGCAAACGATTCCTTGGATTGGAATCATTAAAAGATACTGGTAGCTATTTTTAAAGAATTTGTCCTAAAGCCATCAACATCATAGCAAGCTCTTGTTTAAATTTAATCTATTAATTTTGATTTAATTATAATAACATCTGTTTAGTTGTTTGTAAAGTGTGGTCTTTTCGATAAAAATATCTGTAATTGCTGTCGCATTTTAAGATATTGACAAAGATAACTAGGTATGGCGTAAGGATCTAGGTCATTACGTCACACACCAGAGGACCATAGTTTCAAACCGAGTACGCGGATGAAATAAAAAAAAACATCTAGGTTTTTTGAAAACTAGATTTTCGAGAGCACTTTATTTTTTAATGTTTATTTCTTTAATCTAAGTGTCGAGAAAACATAACGGTAATTTTATATATTTTTTAAATTAAATTAATAAAATTTAAATACTAGATTGGGCGAATTAATTTTATTTCGGGTGAAAAGCTTATCATATAAAAAGCGCCATCTATATGTGATTTGCCAAAACATATTGATTTACATAATATACGTAAGGTGGCGCAAAACGTAAACCGCATGCACCTTTGAGTTCAAGTAATATTCGCAAGATGTCGCTATGTGTCGCTTTTAGTCAATACACATCATTACAAAAAAAGCTTTATGAAAAGCTTTGTCTGCACAGTGGTCAATACATAATGGAAAATACAAGAACATATTTTCTTTCTTATATGTATACTTTTTCGATAGAGAAAAACATCTAAAAAACATTACCACGTCCTATCCTATAATTATTTTCTTTATTAATTCATATTTTAATACAATTTTAAATCGAAAGAATATACAACGTCATTTCGTTGCAAACAGAACGATAATAATAATATGGCGATTAGTTTTGCGAATTGCAAATTGTTAATAGTTTTTTTTGTAGTTTTTGTTGTATATTTGAGCACGTGTACGTTTGTGTGTGTGTGTTTCATTTAAAATTTAGATTATTAACATTTACACAATATAATTATATAAAACGATATAATGTTGTTAGACTTTTGTAATTTTACAATAAAAGCAGCTTATTATTATAACACGTGACGATAAAGAATATAGAAATGTGTAGCTCCATCAAATGTACCGGTTTTTTCTTTCTACATGATGGAACACGGCATGGCACAGCACAATGGCAAGCATACTGGCACCACTGCGGCACCGGATTTGCTGGAGCTCTTCGACTTGCTCTCCGCCTCGTACTCATACTTTCCGCTGGCCTTTGCATAGCCACCCTAAAGAGAAAAGAGATACAATTTACAGAATTGTAAATTCAATATAGATAAAATGATGAAGGCTAGTCGTACCTGAGCCCGCCAGGCGGCAGCACTCTGTTCATTCTTCGCGAATAGCTCATGACCGGGTGGATAGTAGACCGGTGGACCGGCGATATTTTTCGAAGGCATTTTGGGGTCTGCCACGGTCGTCACTGGTCCCTTTCCGGTTGCCAGGGCTGTGTTCACCTCGCGGCGCCTTACGTGCTGCTCATCGAGTGGCGGACGTCCATTTGGGCCGCGACCATTGGGCTGCTGAAATTATGAAAACGCTTATTAAAATAAAGCTTCCGAATAATCGATGATACTTACATCATCAAAAGTAGCCAGTAAATCATCAAGTCGTTTCGGTGGATTTCCGTCGACGTGCGATTGCTCGAGACCATCGGTTGGGAATGGAGACAACAACGGCTGCCGATCGTCCGCCGGACTTCCATGCACGTTCCGGGTGGTCGTGTTCGTCGTGTACTTGCTGTATGTCGTCGTAGACGGTTCGTTCGGATAGTTTCCGGGTTGACCGGGATGCTGTGGCAAACCATTTACGGGATAAGCATAATTTGGAGCGTAGCGATCTTGCGTTGGAGGTGTTCCATTGTCCGGTCCTCCGGGTGGACCGTACATCGTGTTCTTGGTGTTCGTAGTCTCGTGCTTGTAGATGTACGTTTGCGTGGGTCCGGGACCAGGGTGTCCATGATGTGGCGGTTGGGAATTGTTTGGATCGTACGGATACACGGGGACACCTCCAGCGGGTGGATGATGAACATTTGTGTTGGTGTTCGTAACGTCATGCTTGTAAATGGTGGTCGTGTGCCCGGGATGCGAAGGAGGACTCTGTGCGCGTGCCGGATTACCTCTGGTCGGCACTGGATACACGTTCGAGTTGGTTTCATTCACTTCTCGTTTGTAGACCATTTTATTAGTCACTGGCGGTTCCGGAGATTGAGGTCGGCCCTGTGGTGGATAGCCACCGTAGTTATTCTCGCTTCGATTGATTGTGTTGTACGATTCATTTTTGTACATAATCGTTTGATTGCCTGGATGAGGACTGACGGGTGCCTGTAGCGGTGGATCACGTTCCGGGTACATGGACGATGTAGAGTTGATCGTGTTGTACGCGGAGTTCTTGTACGTAAATGATTTGTTGGTGGGCACGGGAGCGTCATTGGGAATTTCGTAGGTGAAAGTTTTAATCTGAAAGGGGTGAAACATAATGTATTGTTAAGCAGATGAATATGGATATAATTCATTGGATTAGTGGAAAAATCGTATTCCACGGAAAAGAGGATATTTATAGAAACATTTTTAAATAGTTCAACAAATATAAAGACGCAGGCAGGATGGTGATACACAATATCAATAAATATAAAAATAGAACAATAGTTATAGTTTTGAAGATTTTTCTACATGTAACAAATAAGTTTATTTCAAATAAGGTTATAGACGAAAAAACATTGATTCGATAGACACCTTTAATAAATAAAAATACATTTAATATTTCTATTTAGAGTACCAGAATCTTGTCCGCTTTGTTTGGTCGATGTTAAAAACAATATTCTTATCGATGCAAAAACAGAACTAAAAAAAATGACAATACCAGATCAGTACCCTCTACCACACAATTATGATTTCTCCATAAATCTTTTAGGAAAACAAATCATCATGGTACTTTATCTTATCATCAAATACCAACCCAAATTGAACCAGCAAGCATTCCAAAAACAGTATTTTTTAACGATTAATATAAATTAACTATAAGGCAAGAAAAATTCGTGTCAAATTTTTAGGCCATATAGTATCATCCGGCGGCAAAAAATCAGTTCCAGTCAAAGTAGACGTTATCCGAAATTTCCAACGACCATCTTTAGCAAAATATTTAATAACTTTCTGGTTTATGATCGAGAGTTGACATCCACATTTTTGGATGTAAAACATTTTAATCATCTCATCGAAGGACGCAAACTTAAAATATTGATGTACCAAAAACCCATATTTACTGATAACGAACATATAGAAGGGTCAGACAACTTTTTTTTTTGTGTCCCAGAAGAAAATCACATCGGATCTTGGACGACAATTTGAATCAATTCTGTTTGCTGATAACTAAGTTTATTAGGATAAAACAATTTAAAAACAACACCATATCATCCTAAAGCCAATGGTATGATTGAACGATGGCACAGAGCACTAAAATCTTCTACACGGAAGACCAGGATTGATAGAATTCGGACCAATAATCTCGGATCTAATCTCAGTTATACTCGATAGTAAACTCTCTTGGAAAGACCACGTGGAAAAATAAGCTGGTCTAGGCAACCAACGTATTCTGGAAATGTCTGGCTTTTGGTAGGTCTTGGGGGCTTTTCCTAAAGTGGTTCACTGGCTCTACGTAGCCATTATTATACCCATGGCTACATATGCTTCCATAATATGGTGGCATTGAGCTAGGAATATTCGCTATGAAAGTTTGAATCTACCACCTCTTCACCTTTATATTGAAGCTTTGGTCTTTTAGACAGAAGTGTATGCAATCCTCGTCTGCTGTCTGGAAATCCAGAAATCGGATTTGCTACGACAGCAAAGCAGCTTTGAGAGCGTTAGTGCATGCAGATTTACTTCAGGATTAGTACTTGACTGCTGGAAAAAGCTTCAAGAGCTAGCACGCCGGTCTTCTGTAAGTTTGATTTGGGTCCCTGGTCATTCTGGGATTCCAGGTAATGAGCAAGCAGATGTTCGGGCTAAGACCGGTAGTGAATTATCTTTCACAGGACCGGAACCCGCCGGCGAAATCTCGACCTCACTCAGAAAATCCTGGGTTAGAGACTTGATGAAAAACGGCCAACTCTCACACTGGACATCCAGGACTGGCTGTAATATATCGAAGCTATTCCTAAAGAGGCCCAGTGAAACAACGTTAAACAAATCGAAGCTAAACTTTAAGCTCCGGGATTTCGGCTTAGTTTGCGGAATCTTAACAAGACACTGTAAACTAAATAAGCACCTGCATATGTTTGGATTTTTTCGAAAGACCAACCTGTAGCAGTTGCGGAGAAATTGAATCATCGGTTCTCTTGGTGGCCTACATGCTGGACTAGTCTCTGTGAGACGAACCCCCATTCCCTCATAACTCGCTCATCGAAACTCAATAAACGAAGATAGGGGTGCATCACCAAAACAAAACTTGTATATGGAACATCATTAGCCATTCCGGGTCAATTTTTCAAAAACAAAGATCACATTAAATTTGAATCTATGTAACCAACATCCTCGTCACATCATGGAAACTCTAAAGTTTGTGTTCCAAATGATGGACCTTATACATTGTTAGATCGTAACAAGAAATACATGACAATAAGCATCAACGGACGGATACTGTCTTGATACCAATTTTTGCTGTTTATGATAGACTGCCTGAAACCTGCATATATACTTAACAATACCAACATTTGGGCCAAAGAAAGGACTCGTAACACAACTAATTTACTCTAAGACGAACCAAAAGAAACTAGAAACATCAAAGTCAACCAAAAACGGAAGAAAAATGAAAAACAGCGCGATTTACAGTATAATTACCCAGGATCAGACTATACACATTTAAAAAATCTTTTATAATTTTAAAATAAGATTTAAAATTATTTAAGGGGTTTATGTAGCCTTACTATCTCGATTACTAACTGCGAGCCAGTTTTCACTCATGAATTACACACATGGACACATGTACAGATTAATAACACAGATCAAGCATGCGTACACAAAAATAAGCAAACGAGAAACGAGTGTAGTGCCTCTGACGTCAGGTAACAGAATTAATGAAAATGTGGGTTTTATTTTACTCACTCGTCGAAAAGTCATGTCAACATTCGCCATCTTGTTTTTTTTGGAAAAGAACCAAATTAACCATCAATCTGATCCGGTACAAGTAAAATAATATAACGTTAGTTCTCTTTTTGTTGTATAGACAAAGAGCCTGCGACGACAAGAGTCACGTATACTGGGCGAAAATAACCGATCTGGGTTCAGTTCGAAGATCATAAACTACAGTAGATTTGCTGACAACTACAATAATATCAATGTGTCCGGTGTCCCAGGACAGTTCGGAGCCAAACTTGAGCAGTATCAGTGATGGACTCTATAAATGATAGCTCTTTCGTCCAGTCCATTGTACGCGCTCAAAAACAGTCTATCACTTGACACTGTTCGACGAGATGATTACGTCCTAAGCGGCCGAAGTACTCTGGCTTCTTGAAATAAACTGGCCTCAGCCCAAAGTTTGAGGACGAGAAAGTTGAGATTACCAAGGTGGAGTCAAATGATCGTAAAGGTTAGTGTGTGTAATTCAGAACAATAATACAAAATAATTATATTGTTGTGTTACAGAAAATCCTGGTCCCATAGATTTGTCCGTGTGTATGGATCTCAACGAACAGGGTGGCCATTTTATTTTGACCAACCCGAAGTTCTTCAAGACAGGTGATCGCAACTACCACTACTACGCGCGATCATAGATCACAATTTACTACGCATGGGCATTGTAATTGTAGCCAATCCAAACTTCGAGAAAATGCTGCACTAATTCTACTATAATTTTAAATAGTCTCTAAATCTAATTATGTTCTTCTATTTTTATATACTAATTGTTTTTTTTTTTGGAATAAAATATTCTTTAATTTTACCATTATTTTTAATTATGCATTTTAAATAAAAATCATTTTTTCAAAACTGCTGCTTTTTTTAAATTTATATTACTAGCGACATCTATCGATCATTCCGTACGTTTGTGTGAGTAACACACTTACTCATGCTACTCATACTCAGTCATGCTCATCGGACGGTATGATGTGCAGGAGTATACTTTGTGACGAATGTACTACGATAGGCCGAATATCGTTTGGCCGAATCACGATTGCATTTTTTGCATTTTTTTTGACAAACGTGTTCCAAACGTAAGGCCGGGAAAAAATTTAAGAATTTATGTAATACTTCGTAATATTGGGAAGTAAATTGCAAATTTTGATATATTATGCGAATATTTGTAATATATGTAATATATGGCGAATATTTTGTAATATTATGAAATTTTCTATAATATTTGTAATATTTTATAATAGTCGTAATATTTTGTAAAGTATTCGCGTATTAGTTTGGTTCCTCATATTAGTGACGCTGCTGTGTGTGGCTGTTAAGGTGACTCTACATGGCTGCATCTTTAGCATACCCAGGCCTATTACATTTTTGAGTTTATAAAAACTCCATATACTCGTGTGTGTCAATTTGCAGCGTACCACTGCGGCAAAATTTAACAGATTTATAATCATTTTAGTAATCTCAGCTAAATTTGTATTGTAAAAAACGCGATGTGTAATAATATGCTGTAATAATACGTAATATAACGTAATATAACGTAATATTACGAAATATTATGTAATTAATGCAATATTTTAATTATATGTAATATTTGGAAAATATTTCTATTAATTGTAATATTTTGCGAATATATTTAATATATTAGGAATCAAAAATACGGTTTACAAAAAAAATGATAGTAATTTGCCCCTCGCGTTTGGCAGTGTCACACGCGGTTTATCAACTTTGTGACAGACCTTTGACGTCAGAATGACATCACAATGCTAAACGTTTGTCACTATTGACAAACTTTTTAATCATATAGCATATATCACAATAAATATTTATGTACAGCAAATTAGCAAATCAGTCTGAATTCAAATGTAAAATAATAAATAGGAATTAAAAGAAATTAAAAATAAATATATCTATTGTTTAGATGATTTGTTAGGGCGGATACAATCAGGTCAACGGACATAAGACCCATCAGCCTTATATCGGTTTCAAATAGACGAATTAAAACAGACTTAAAGCATACATGGACCTTATGTCCATTTCGTCTTAGACCTTAGACCCAATTCGTCATATATAACTTACAGTCGTCGTAACCTTCGTACCAGGACCTGGCAAAAGGTCTCCGGTCAGCGGCACCCCGTTCAGCTCCCTCGGAAAGTCTCCGTTGTCCACCAATTCATTGTACGGAACAATTTGATGCTGCTCGCTACTGTTCGTATTGTAGTTATACGATCGGTTGCTGACATTCACGATGTCCTGAACAGGATCAGAATCGTAGGACACGTCCCGTGTTACCTTGGTCTCGATGTTCTGCTCGTAGGTGGGACTGCGTTGGCGTGGCCGTGACTGACGCGTATTCGTTGAGGTCTGATGTTGCGTCGTCACGGTGCTGGTGGGTGACTCAAAATGCAATTCCCGATTGACGCCACCACCGCCGCCAGGTTTCGTGGCGCCACCTGACGCCGATGATTGGTACGAGCGTGTAGAGTGTGTCACATGCGTGCTTGGCTCACTATAAATATAAATATTCAATATAAATTATAATAGAATGCAATTCGAATTAGCGGTCAAACCAACTTACAGTAATCCTGAATCGATGCCAACGTTGGAGAATTGTTTATCTGCAAAACAAACGAAAATGCATGCTAAATTTATAAATAAACTCTCGAAGCGTGAAAATGTGTAATGCGGGTAAGACGTTGTCGGCGTCGCCATCGACCGACCGACGCATTGCTCTCAATTGCCTTAGCTATACAATAGTATCTTTATTCTTTATATATACTCGTATATACAAAGAAATGCATTTTCATTTAAATGACTCACACCCAAGAGATACAGTCGAGAACAGAGAATGGGTGAATCGGAAAATGAATAAATTAAAACGAGAAAACTGTTTGTATATATATACTAGTAAACGAGTATAGTATAAAAACACACACGCTGTGTGCTAAAGCAGTATTTAAGTACATTTACAAATACAACAACACTGTGTATAATTGTATGGTAATGAGTTGAATTGGCTGTTAATCTTTTTGTGGAAGTGCGATAGCAAACAACTTTCGCCGCGCAAGACGCAAATGGCTTGTTAACGTGGTTTCGATACTAAAATATTCCGCTGGTGGATTAATTTTAGTGTAAATAGCTTTTTGGGTATTTATTATAACTTACTGCGATCCAGAGAATTGTCGCGCTCGTGTTTCAGGTCGAGCAACAGCGAATCCAGTTGATTGGCGTTAGGCTGGGCGCTGCCCAGTCCTTGTTGGGCTCCACCACTGGACGACGTCGAGTATTCATAGTGGGCAGTCTTGTAGATCTTTTGGCCGTCCTAAAGAGAAATTTAAAGTGAAAGATTAAGTATGATATGCAAGTATAAAAAAAAAATGTATTTACTCGACCAGGGCTGACAGAGCGTTCCTTGAGTACGGTCGTCTGGTTCGAGGGCGACAAGTACTGGACATCCCTGGATTTGGACGACGAGTAGCTGTTGTCCAATGCGTTTGAAGTTCGCGTCACACTGGATTGGAGATCATCGAGGAGGTAGTCTGAAAGCAGGAAAAAAAAATAATCTATTAAAATATAAGAAGTAAATAAATTAAGTCAAAGGATACAATTATGTAAACAGAGAGAAAAGAATACTTTAAACAACTACCCTGTAGTGGGAATTGCGGGGAATTTGTTTTTTATTTTGTAAATTATTTACATTTTAATTGGTAGGGTCCACAATTTAAGTACCAGCCAAATAATACTTTTTGAGAATATAAATATAGACCCTTATTTAGGAAGAGGTTTTGGTGGATGAGTGTGTTTAAGAAAAGAAGTTTCAAAAACGGAAAACTATATATTAAAAACAACATCTTTTAAATTCATTGTCTGAGTTTCAAATAATTTCTATTGTCTTGTACAATAAAAAAACAATTTTATGATTTTATTTTATTTTTTTGGTTAAATTTTTAACTTTAAGCCACTACTCTCCTTTAATTTTATTTTTTTGTGAGTAAAACTTATTAAGTTCAACTTCAAAGTAAATCTTAGTTTTTTTAGTGATATAGAGAAGGGTATCCTTATTACAAATAAATATGTTTTCCATGAAAAGGAGGGCAGGATTTAAATTTAAAAAAATATAATTTTAAATTATTTTGTGAGTGTTTAAAGGTTATTGTTCCAAATACGGTAAACTGTAGAGAAATAGGTTATTTTCTTAGCTTCTACTCCTTTTTATTACCTGCACACCTATTCTACAAGGTTGCGACTTGCGAATATCAATGATAAATATTTGACAAACTTCTCGGTGAGAACCATATTTTGGTTTTTATACTAGTATTTTAACAAGACATACATATTTGCGATAAATAGTGGGGATCTTATAATTACATCTCGTAATAAGTGTAATTTAGCCAAATTGGGATTTAAACTATAAAGTCCATAAAATCATTGTTACTTTTTATTGCCATATCTGGTCCTGAGCTGTTTTTGGGAATGTACTACGATTGGCCGAATTTCGATTGGCCGAAAACTTGAAAAATACATTTTCGTCAAAATCTGATAGACCGAAGTTATCACATTTTCTCTTTTATCAATTCCTAGTATTTTTAAGATGGAACCCCTAACAGAGCTCTAGACCTATTCAATTTTGTATGAATCTTCTTCTTTAAATCCGACAATACGCAGAGAAAGGCAAAAATTGCACCTACCACTCTTTAATCATAAACCATACGAAATAGTGAAATATACTCTTCGTCTTCCCTTGATCCACCCTTTTCCAATAATACATATAATAACTAGTTACCTTGTATCGTCAATCCCTTCTAACTGACTTCATGTAGTAATCCCAGTCCATACAAACGTTCATCATCATCTTTTTGCTTTAATATGGTAACGCTTCCAGAATCTCTTTTTGCTTTTTCCAAGGTCACGTCGAAATCTGTTGGACTAGACAATATCCTCATTGAGTTCATAAAAATGTTACTTTCTATTATTTCCCATTATATCCTACATATCTTTAATTATTCCATAACAACATCCACATTCCTTAAATCATAGAAGAGAGCCCGAATAATTCACATACACAAAATCACCCGCTCCCAAGATCAATACTGACGAGTGACGATATGTTACGAATCTTCGACACAAAACGTAGTGCCTTACTCATTATTTTGGATTTCGAGGGCTTTTGATACAATCTCCCATTCCCATCTCTGTACGAACCTAACATTATGGGTTCTCCAAGACATCCACCAAACTAATCTCAAGTTACCTCAGTGATCGTTCTCAGATCGTTCTCAGTTCTCTGATTTCCATCCTGTTTTCACTGGCGTCTCCCAAGGATCTGTCCTTGGCCCCCTTACTGTTCTTTCTAATTTCTCTAATTACCATTTGTTTGCAGATGATGTGCAAATATATTATCCTTTGATATTAATTCCTTTTCCAGTGAAATCGTTAATTTCCAACGCGATCTTGACAATGTGTCAGAATGGTGTCTATAGAATCACCATGTCCTAAATAATAATAAAATACAAGTAATTAGGTTTACATCTCCCCGATCAGTGGTTCCCGTCATTGTTCCGACCCTTTTTTCTTGAAAACGATCTTTCTTTATCCTTTTACACGAACTGTTAACTTGACTTACAATGAGCAGTAACTTTAGTTGGATGGAGCATGTATCCAAAGTTTCTTCTAACCAATTCGCTGATATTAGTAGTCTTTGGCCTCATAGTAACCTTATGTCATCCGATACACGTCTTAAGTTGGTTCATTCTCTAATTATACCTCTTCCCACTTATGGACAATTATGAATTATTTGACCATCTTGTAGAAATTTATAATAAATCATAATCCTAATTATCTCTTTGTCAAAATGAGTTTTCTTGTCTGCCAACGTTGGAAGAAAATTATTGGCCGACCATTGGCAGATCGCTGTATACCAATGAAATTGGCAGACAACTTTCAATCGAGTAAACACTCTGTATTGGCTGTTGGTATAGGAATTCTTTGGAATGTATTGGAAGGTCATTGGACATTGGCAGATGTGCAAAGTTTTTACATCTGCCAATAGCCAACTAATAGGAAGACTTTTCTACATAAAATGAAATATAAAAGTGTATATAATTTGGCTTTTGAAAAAAGATAGCGACAAATGGAAGCTTACATTCTTGACTGTAATTGGGCCACACACTTAAGTAAGACCGCGGTAAGAGCGTTCGTATAAACTCATCCTAAGCAGCTTTGATGTACCTACAACAGGTAAATTAAAATATATTATGTTTTGGTAAATTCCAGTCAGCGGGGAGGACAAAAGACTTTTGCAGTTTAAAAGGTATCGTAAATCTGTTTTTTTTTTATATGTGGTTTAGATCTTGGCCCTTTTAAAAAATCCAAGTTTTTGACCTTGGCGGATGTGAGCTAAATCCACCATATTGGATAAAACGTACAATTTTTTTTTGTAGTTTATTGAATCATTAGTGGTAATTAATAATTGCATGCTTATGTGTAGTATGCCCAATCCTCAAATGTTTCTATAGAATTGATCCTAATTTCTGGGTATTCCGATTTTTAAAGCGACTGAAAAGCAATGAGGGATGACTGGAAACGGCAGTCAATATAACGCATTGAACATGAAAATGACCTGGATGCTTTGAGAGGAAGATACCATCAATCATGCTACACGTTGATGTGCTGTACAGCCCTATCGTCGCCGGAATACAAAAGACGATATTAACCAGTGACAAACACAGACCAATCGACAGATTATATATTTTCATACCTTCAAATAATGACAATTCATTCAGTCATGCGGAAATGCACCATTGATCAGAGATGAGCATCGAAAGCCAGGAACAAGATAATGAATAGTAAATTTTTAGGGGAATAGAAGCGGTCTAAAACCCGCGGACAGGCACGCTAATTTGGCGGGTCGTTAAACAAAAATTGCGAGACAGGTTGGATTGAATATGTTTCGGGTCAGTTTGGGTGAATTTTTCCCTCAAAGCCAGCGGATTCCGCGGGTTGATTTATAATATATATATATATATAGGATCAGATCTTCTTTGGGTTTTTGCAAGTCAGGTCGTGTCTTCGGATATTTTATGCGGGTCCGGTTGACACGTAATAATGTTGCAGGTTGAGTCTCTGGTCGTTGCCAAAATCAGGCCACGCAGACCACTAGTGCAGAGACAATCTTTGGAAGACAATATTTAAAATGATCACCATGAGGAAGTAATTAATAGCAACGGACCCAGGCCATCCAAACCAGGAATGAGGATTTATACATAGATATTTGGTCAACAATAATTTCTCAAAACTTTTTTGTACCTTTAATCCAATAATACGGATTAAACTTACCCCTTCCAAGGTCTATTACTAAGATTTTTAAATAAGAACTAGACAACAAACTATCTATATAAACTTTTTTTGGCGCAATACGTTTAAGCGCGAGGTTGCTGTTCCCGGCTCGAGAGTTTTTGTTTTTTTGGGTGGAGCTCTAGGAGGAAAGCACGCGTAAAGTGATGACACAAACTTCTTGTCCGTTCTTTTTTTATTTCGGAGAATTTATTTTTATATCTCGACCTTTAAACTATTGTTGCAGATATATAATTTTTATTTCGGTTTGAAAAACGATCACAGAAAAGATAACACGGTCCACTCCAAAAAAATGGTCTTGTCACCGGATCTCGAATCTTCTTCCTATTTGACTCACACCAAAAAAAAACTAACTGATGCTCCACTTCCGAAATTACTCTATTTTTACAAAGAGACCTAAATTGATCCATTACCGGTGTTGTTCTGCTATTGAAGTGTAGGTGGCGCCAGTTGTTTCATTCGAAAACATAATACACTATCTTAAAACTAATACTTATAAATTAATACAGAACAAACTGCCTATCTGTTTGGATGGTAAAATCCCACTGAATTGGCATGTCAATCACTTTTAAAAAGATCGAGCTATTTCAAAATGGAACAAAAGATGTCTTTGTTTCAGATTACATGTGTGCAAGTGCATTTATGGGTCAGTCAACCTTTGCCGTTTGCAAAAATGGTACGAAAAACGATCTTATTACATGTGTGCATTTTTATTTGTCTGCAGTCTGCCAACGTTTGCCGACGTATCTGCCATTTTTTTATTATAATATATCTACCAACCGTATAAATGGACAATTTGTCATTTTCCAGCGTTGGATGAAAAACTATTGGCAGGCTATTGGATGATCGCGTTTTGCCAATGGAATTGGAAGGTTTTCTAAAAATCGTTTAAAATATAAATTTATCGTTGGCAGACATTTTATTGTTGGCAACTTATTGGTAGATTATTAACAGCTATAGACCGACCTTCCAACCTAGTAAACATTGATCTAAACAGATTTTTTGTTGACAAAGTTTACCCGAGAAAAAATGCTTTTCGTCATCATCGCATAAAAATTTTGAAAAAGTTTCAGATTAGAACGAGGTTAGAATATACGTCTCTTAGATAAAAAAACGAACGCACGCAGGTCTCAATTTTAACCCATTGTGCTCTTTCTACTAGTTTTAACTTGTCTCACTGTTCCATAACTTAAAATGTCTAAACAACACTTTTGTGAAATATTAGGGATCTGTTTTATTTTTTTGGGTTTTATTGTGTTTTAAAAATAAAATTTATAACACGTAAAACACGCAGTTTATAATGATCGAAAATTACAAGTGTAACAAAATAAAATCCAAGCATATTTATTTTTAAATATTCGTAATTTCGTCAAACATTATTACACTTTTAGTATTCATTGACGCTTGACGTCCCTCGGATATTATTAATATAGAAGCTATATATTCTCATGAATACTAGCAAGTCAGTTTTCTCTAAAAAAAATCACAAACAAATAGTTGCTAACATATGTTTTATATAGGAAAAACTGAATATTAAAATCAAATTAAAAATACAAGTTTTATTAAATCGTAACGACCTTGATCACAAATATTTATATAATTCCCAGAAATACCAACATGAAGACAAAATATAATATCTTATTATAATATGAGGTTGCTTTTCTCACATCTTCTATAAAACAAATACATATACAAACACAAAGAACGAAAGTACCAACAACATATGTGTTAAATCTGTAAGTACTCCTGCAGACTCGGAGAAACAATATTTGCGAAAAGATGTACTTCGTCGTGTGCTCCGGAGTCCTGAAGACGTTGTACACAAATACGACGTCTGCACTTTTTCTTTTGATATGCTGTCACTGATGTTATGTAGCTATATATTATATATATTTTAAAATAAAATCCCCACATAAACGAATATATATATAGTATAGAATATAAAAATAAATACGAAACAGTTCGCTTTTGTATGACTCACCCAAGTTGTTGTCAAAGTCTGTGGCAGCATTGTACACCGGCGAAAGAGGTCGTCGCGTAGGATGCAGCACTCTGACGACATTCGATGCTGAATACTCTTCCCGTCGCTGTTCTCTAGTGGTCATTCTGAAAGGAACATCCACATTTATGCATCGTTAGTTTTGTAGACTATATATATACATTATTATTTATATTCTGGAACAAAGTACACATTATTGTACCTAACTATATATATTTTTTATATATATTATATAGAAATGCAAAAGTGCAAAAGTTTTAAAACTAACTATAATATACTCTCCATCACAGCGACGCATCGTAGCATCTGTTTTGTTGAAAAGCTGAAAATTATATTCTATTCGGAACAATTCAAATTTTAAACAAACCATTTAAAATATAATCGTATATATCTATGTATATTGTAAAGTAAATTGTATAGGTTGAGTGTGTGTGTGTAAAACAATATGCTGCAGAGCAAAAGAGTGGAATTCAAATGCACTCGCCAGATTTTAAAGCTCATTGTTTTTACGGTGTTATCGTATTCATTTGAATATTTTTACCATTTGCAATAAGCTTTTCGAACCAAGCGCATTTTCATTACTCTACTCTACATTATGCAACAAAGAGAATTTAAATTATTGACTATCGTTATTGGAAGGGATGACCTATATGTGGAAATATACTGGTTTAAAAAAAAATACTTGATGAGAGACGTTCGGCTATAGAGAATATTCATATTATCCGAATATCAATTACGCGAAAAGTTTTTTTGACGAAAAATAAATCATTCATATTTTGCTTTCGTATTTGGTGCTTTTTGTCCGATTCCGAGAAAAGAGATATTAATTTTAAATCTTTCTGTTTGTTTTAACTCAAATATTTGATTTGCAGTTTTTTTAAACCAAACCAAAAATTGTTTAATACTTGAAAAGCGTAAATTTATTTGAATCTATCCAGACAGCCTTTTTAAATATTGTTAAACGAACAGTTTTAAATTCATATAACCAAAGAAACGACGAAAAATCAATAATAAGAACATTGAACTATATTGCTCAACCTATCAAAGACCGGAAGGAAACACTAGCTAGATTCTTCAGGCCACCATCGAATGCAAACTTAGCTACATTTAGATTAAGTCGTGCCAACGCCTGTATGGAAATCCTAAAAGCAAAACGATTTTTCTGTTTTGAATAATTGTTCAGCATAAATGAAAACACACTATCATCACAAATATGGGAACAAAAAATCCCTTCTATCGTTGCCAATGGACAATCTTGCCACAAAACAACAACAACAATTAGCTCCCAGAAATACAGCTTAACTTTGAAAGCAATAAATCACACACGAAGAATCCTTTGTCATCAGGACCACAAGCCAGAACAATGAATCGTACAACACGCCGATAAAAATAAATGAAGTTAATGTAGCCCTTCGTTCCTGCAAACTATCTTCACCAGGTCCAGACGGCATTCACTAGGAAATGCTAAAAAATCTGGCCGAACATTCGAAATCAGCACTTCTTGAAATATACATAAAAGAAATGAAAAGTTACCTGATCCTGGAGGATTGGGATAGATATCCTAGCTCAAAAACAAAACAAGGATGCAAAACAACCATCGAGCTACCGGCTAATTACCCGGACAAACTGCACATGCAAGAAGAGGTGAAAGCCGGCCGGCTGTAGCTGGCTGACCGCCTATTTTTTTTTAATATTTTGGCGGCAGCCGGCCGACGGTTTTTTATTTTCTCCGGCTCACCTCCGACTGTTTATTGAATCGGCTGGTTCAATCTCGGCCAGACTAAATATTTGCTCCTTCTATAAATAGCCAATTCTAATTTTAAGTTTTTTCGTTTATACCTACAAGACACTATAGATTCATGATTGCCCCAGGTTTTCGGGGATGTCCCCTGGTTTTGCCGGGATTCCCCAGGATTTTCCGGGATTTTCCTCATATTTACCCGATATTTTCTATGGATTACCCCGAGATGTTACCGGTATTTTCCCAGAATTTCCCCAGGATTTTAAACCGAGAAATCTCGATAAATCTCTCGAATCTCCCGTGTAACGAAAAATAAAAGAAAATACACTCTTAGCACAATTTTTAATTAATTCCGGAGATTTCTCAGAATTTCTTGCGATTTTGCAGGTTTTTTAATAATTTTTCAGGATTTTTTGGATTTCCAGGGATTGTAATATTTTCCGAGATATTTTGTTAATTTTCTGTTTGCCGGAATATCTCATTATTTCAAGAAATGTGATTGAGATATACCGGTGATTTTACCAGGATATTCTCGCGATATTTCTCGGGATTTCTGTGGGTTTTCCCCGGGATTTTGGGAAATTGGGTTCGAACTAGAGCATATAGTCAAATCTTTAGCAT
>JAAAKO020010088.1:0-18046 GCA_010015015.2 Bolitophila cinerea | reverse complement strand
TGGTTTGCTACTCTTCCATCAGGAGATATCCAAGTAGCTTTATGGATATCTTTATGGGGAAAATATGAACCACTAACCATCTTGTTTTTAGACATAGCAAAATAGACTAAGCGGCACCAACCTCTTTACCAACTTTGGCATTGAAATCACCGAAAACAATTTGAATGTCTCTGGCTGGCGCCTGGTCATATGCGTCAACCAACTTCTGGTAGAACACATCCTTTTCCTCTACTTCCTTTTCTTCCGTGGGTGCATGTACATTTATAAGGGTAATGTTGAAAAACTTACACATTATTCGTAGAGTGCACAAAATCTTTATATCGGATTAAAGCCAATAACTGACGCCTTGGCTTTACCCATCACCATAAAACCTCTGCCGAATTCTCCTCGGCAGCCTACATTTTTACCACTGTAGTAGAATACATAGTCTCTACTATACGGACGGAATCCTTGCCAGGCCATCTGGTCTCTTGGATGGCTGTAACGTCCATCTTAGCCGTTCTTAACGTGTCAGTTAACGTCCTTAACCTTCCAGGTTGCAACATGGTCCTAACGTTCCAGTTCGCAGTTGCCAAATCGTTGTCCTTATTTTGTAGCTTTGGTCGATGCCGTATTTCCTGTCCGATCCGAGGCGTTGTTATTTGTTTCAGAACCTATGATTTACCATTATTGCAACCCGATAAAATGGTTTTTGTTGAATACCTCTGCTGTTTAAAGTCCGATTATCATGTATATGGCTTATTGTTATAAACCTAATCTGAAGGATTATCACAAAGATATATAGAGATCAATGAAATAAGTGTACAAGGAGGAATATTTTCAAGGAAGGCAGACTATATAAAGACATTGCTTAATTTTTTATTCTCCTTTCCATCCACTAGTAAAAAAAGATTTTTTTGTCTTTTCTTGTTTTTTGATTTGGACATAATGTCCATCGACCATGTCCGTAAATATTATGTAACCCCACCAAAGATATTTTATCATGTTAAAGTTTTCATTGAAGATAATAATTCTGAAAGATTGTTGAAGTAAGCAATGTTTATCCAAAGAAAGTTTTGTGCAGTTCTGGAGGTTTTCAGAGCTGCACAAAACATTCTTTGGATATTCTGTAGCTCTCAAAGAAAATGACCATAGCATTTGACTTCGACGACGCGACTACGACGCCTTTAAAACTGTGAATCATTGCTTCCAAATAAATTATTACTGACATACTGAAAAAGATTAGATTCACATTACGATAGACAGAGACAAAACGTATGTTGCCCAGTAAAATAGAGTACTTATAAACGTTTCTTTAAGCAAGAGGCGCGTTTTCCGTCCTTAAAGATCCTTTATAGGTTCTCTGCGTAGTTGAAAAACGATTCCAGTAATCCTGCAAGCCAGACTTTCGAACCTTGTTAAAAGACTTTCTGACCAGCTTCTAGATTTTCTGAAGATTGTTTGGCCATCATGGACAAGGGTTCCTTGTCTTGATAACTCTGAGAGGGCAGGAGGATTCAAAGGATGTATGAAAGGTCTTCAGTGATAAGCTTTACAGCCGTCAAGACCATCGATTAAGTCCGTGTTGAATATCCATTCGACTGCTCTATCAGATATGAAGTTCTTGAACGCATCAATAAAAAAGAAGTTATTATAAACATGATTTATATCTTTTAAAAAAACTAGTCCAGATTGAAAGTTACCGTTTGGCCAATCAAAAATAAGGTCACACTTTTTTACCAGTAATTTTTACACTTCCGGTAAGATTGTTATTAAATTAATCTTATTAAAATTATTAAACTTTTTTTTGTCATACTAAAAAACTAGAGTAGCAAGTATTTGTCATTTTAAGAATTATTGCCTCACAACAATAATAACACGCACAATGCAAAAGAACAATGGAGTGCCTGTGTGTAATTGTTGTTGTGAGGCAATAGTTCGCTAATGTCATCTTTAAATACGATTATTCCATGTTTAAAAGTGTATTTTAATAAACAAAACAAAAACATTTTTTGCAACTAAGTACAAAAAATCCAAACAATATATTTTGTTGTTTAACATATGTTGTTTATCTGTAAAAAAAAACAATTTCGATAATAATAGATAATTACCGTGTAAACAACTGATATTATGTCTAGCACGTTGATTGCATTTAATTGCGCCTTGTTCTTATTTGTACTTTAAGAAACCGATAACAATTAATATATAACTTTTAACCCGTAATTTTGATATAAATTCGTGCTGAAAATTGAAAGAATCATCACTTCAGACGCAGACACACATCTTAATATACCTACATATTACAATGGCCAAGTTTTCGGTAAGTGTTTCTGGATGTTATAGAAATGTTGGTATCTAAGAAAAAGTATAATTAAAATGAGATTTTGGTTTTTGAAATATGCACAGATCTTAGTATTGCTCGCTGTATTCGCGGTCTTAGCTGCATTTCTAGTGTCCGAAACAGTCGGCGTTCCTCTGGATCAAAACGATGAAAAAGCAAAACAAGATGCTAAAAAGGGTTTGGATTTGGCTGCCAATATTTTAAAAACAATTAGCGACGCTTTGAAACCGGCGAATTAATAATTGAAAAAAATGTTTCAATAGAATCCAATTGTAAAATATGTTCAAAATTTAAATTATAATTAATAAGCAATATTATCTGATTTTTTTAAAGATATTATTCAAAAAAAGTCCTATTAAGTGTTTCTTCTAATATTTTATTTCTAAGGTTACAAGCAAAAAGACCTCAACAATTTTTTTTTTGGTTTTAAATTAAATAAAATGGAAGGTAAAAAACTTTGTGCAACAGTTACAAATACATTTTTTTGGAATTCTCCGGAATACAAAAACTCCCGCTCATTTCTTTACGTACTCCGCTCTCCGCACTTCGCATCCCACTCACATGTAAACACCGCGGGGAGGCACCACTGCGGCGCGATGCTCATTGTGTCATGTCAGTCCACGTTTGACAAATACATTTAAATTTAACCGTAATTTATCAAATTGTCATTTAATATTTATCTGCGTATATGGCAAGCTATAATGGCGGCGTTGCGCATGCGCTGGCGCATTTGGAGTGGAGAGGTTCGTGTGGTGACGCACAGTTGCTGTGAATCGTTCCGAAAAAGGTTGTAGGGACATATTTATGTAAATATAAATAATGCGTAAGTGTGCGTGTACGTTTATAGGTATGTCGTATGCTATACTTGTACTTATAATCTAAGAATACAAATCTAATTACCAGGAGCGCGCTGGCGTTTGTAGAATGTAGATGTCGTGCTGCGTTATTACTATTCCCGCCTTTTCTTAATATGGCATCTCGCCACATGTTCACGTATACAGGCAGTTTTTTGATGTCTCGCTGAAAGGGGTTGATATACAATTGTACTTAAATTGTACATGCATTTATATAACTATGTGAGCGCTGAAGTATTTACAAGCACGTGTTCCCGAGCAACTTATATATATTAGAATCGAGTTTAGACTGTAGAATAGAGTGGCCTCCTTCGGCCAACGACAAACGCGACGTACGGCGGCAATGGCATGATACAATCTTATAAGAGAAATACAGAGGCGGAAGTTTTCGGAAACTGATTTATATTTATTTGTATGCTATCGCGATCTTGATCTCCTGGTACAGTAATGGTTTTTAAGACCATTTGTTAGATCGCAATTTGTTATGTATACTCGTGGTTATGTTAAGTATTGTTTTTATGTTTAAACTCTTCATAGCTCTAACGGATTGAGGATTTCGTATCAGTTTGAAATGTCAAGCAATCGCATGTGACCGCGTGGGAAAGTAGCTAGGTGTTGCAGTGGTAGCTTCTTAGTCAGACAGAACTTGGATGGTTATTGCAAAATAAACTGAAATGTACAAAACCGCTTTTACGTGCAATGATTTACTAATATTTTATTAGGTGACCGGCTGATTGATCCCGCACAACTGACCCCGTACAAAAATCGGATGACTTAAGAGAAGCGAATGACAAATTACCGAAATAAACTACGTGACACTTTGTAATATATATATATACATATATATATTAGGGCGTGTCAAACCGACATGGGAAAAATAATTTCGGATTTTTCATAATTAAGAATGTTTTTTTTGATCGTTTTTAAATTATTAAATAAAAAATCATATATAAAAAATATATTTAAAAAAGTTAGTGAGTTTCCTAGTACAACTCATACAGTTTTTATCTGGTAACTAAGTGTTTATCAGCTTTTTAATAGAGAATAAAATTACAAAAAATATTTCCTGTAAACCTTCCCACAAGGGGTTTGGGGTTTCATATATATATATATATATATATATATATACATATATATATATAAAATATAAAAATGGGTTACAGGCAAAATTCACGTCACCCATAATCGCTTTTCTCTCATATTTTTTTATAAAACATAAAAACTGAAAACTTATATATTTAGTACTTCTTTTAAAATCTACAAAAAAGGTTTTTTGCTTGACAATTTAAAATTATAAGTTAAATGAAAGATACAAAATTACCGTTTACAAACATATATTTGTATTTTGATTAAACTTTACTGCCTATACAATATATAAAATTATTTATACTATTACTATTTATATTATTTATTTATATATATTAAAAATGTTTTTATGTAACTGTAATAGAAAAAAAATGTTTCCTTATATTTTTCAACCGTTTATTTTGATTACCAATTTATATTAAATTATTTTTTATAATTTAATATAAATCGTGCCTTTTTAAAAAATATTAAAATATCAAACAAAAAAATAAAACCAAAAAAGTTGCCATCCTGTAAGATTACTTTTTTACCATACAAAAAACAAATGGTTGTGGACCTTCTTATTATTTATCCATTGTTATTCATGAAAAATAATTTGGAAGTCGTTTCTATTCCACATATTTTGATCCGCATTTTACTAGGGTTATTTTTGGAATGAAATATTAAAAATGTGTCGGTAATAAGTAATATTCCACATTCCTCAATGTGATATTTTCTAGGGTTGTTTTTGGAAAGAAATATTTAATAAGGTATTGGTTATAGAGTACTATCTATTCCATATCCATCAATTAGCGTTTTTAAGGGTTTTTTGAGAAATATTGGAAAACGTGTCGGTCATAGAGTATTTTACCACATCTTTCTATCATCCTTTTTTATTATGAAAAAAGTATTAGCTGTAAAAACCTAAACTTTCAGTAAAATAGTATTTTCATATTTTTTTTTGTGTTTGTGGGTTTTTTGTTGTTAGCATTTTATAAAATATGTTTTTTATAAAATGATGCTTATCCGAAGCAAAAATTATTTAAAGCATTGTCGCGCAATGGAAGCTACAATAATTTACTTATTCTGAATTTCAAAATTACACACGGACCTTATTTTCTTTGTTATTAGGTTTTCAAAGAACGATATATTTAAGATTATTACTTTTTTGAGATTAGCTATTCTGACGTTAATTCGCTGAAACTAACTCGCTAGGAATGTTTCACCTCTAAATAAAAAAGATGTTTTAGTTTTTCAAGCCCGAAAATCAATTTAGTATTATAATTAAAAGCGTTTTGATAACATATATTGTTTTTTGGCTTATTTTAGCACAGTTTACAATTTCCCATAAAAAGACCGATTAAATTGGAAAATAGGAAATTACTACTCGAGTAGTCAATCGATAACATATCAATTCATGAAAATAACTAATATATTGAAAATAGATAAACCCTTCAGAAAATTTAAATTTCCCGAAAAGACAATTCCATGACAAAATATCTATGGACGTGCTGAGCCAATAAATCGTATGTCAGAAGTATTTAATGACGTTGCCAGTAATTTTAATAATAATATCTCCCATGTGGCGTTTCGGCGAATCACTCGATCTTTAAACCTATCATGAATCTTTGTAAGAGTTGTTCAAGTATGTGCTCAAACCTAGCCATACCACAAAACATTATCGTCTGGTTAAGTAGCATGGACTGCCGCTGTGTTTGGGCGGATTGTAAGACGAGTTTGACAGTTTTTTATAATTGTAATTGTAATTTTTATCTTTCTTTGATATCTTTTATTTTTTGTTTAATTTATGTTTTTTTTAATGTTGATTGTCTGTAATTTTGTACATTTTATATGAAAATGGAGTTTTTTAAAGTATATATTAACATTTATAAAATTATTGTTTCAATAAAGGTCAGTTGGGGAAATGCTTCCCCGTTGACGTCAAATTAAAAAAATCAATTCCACGAAAATGATAAATCGTAAAAAAGTTCGAGAATTTTTCCTAAACGATACAATTCCTCACAATCGAAAATGCCTCAAAAACATGTATTCATTGAAAATCAATTCATTAAAAATTAATATTTACAAAACTGTATGTATATTGTTGTATTTAAAAAGGTATATTTTTACTTTTATTTCGGTATGCTGTATTTTGTATATTTTTGTAATTATTGTATTTATATAAATTTTAATGGGCTCAATTTAAAAAAAATAACATTTGTTTTTGATTTACTCATGAATTCACAAAAACTTAAAAAAATCCAAACAATCAAAATATAAGTAATACGCATTATAATTCCTGAATATAAAACAACAAAAAAATCCTATTTTATTACTTGCAGGTACCAAATATATGCACACAATTTAAAAATATGTATAATTATTTGCAAATATCAATATTGCAAATATATAAAAATTAATCGCTAATCTTAGAAATACATTTATAATACGAAGTTTACGAAATATTTTAAATATTATTAATAATATATAATACGGTGTAAATGATAATTACAAGTGATTTTCCCCTCGACTTTAGCGTTATTTCCCACAAAACGTTAATCTGCCGATAACAAACAATACTGTGGGAAAACCAAAATTCCACGTAAACGATTCTACAAATGAGTTTTAACTTTTTATACAAAGACTATTTAAGTTTATTCAGAAAGTGTCAATAAACAACTAATTATATAGCTGGCACGATGATCTGCTTTAACATAATTTAATTTAATTGCATCAAAAAAATTGCAATAAATAGATAACTTTTAACCTTTAATTTTGCTATATAATCGAGCTGAAAATTGAAAGGTTCGTCAGTTTATTCAATTGCATTGATCCTAAAAAATTCACCAGTTCGCAATCGCATAGATCTTATAATAAACCTAAATATTACAATGGCTAAGTTTTCGGTAAGTGAGTCTTATGTTATAGATATGTAAGTGTCTTAGAAGAATCCAATATAATTAAAATGTAAAATTTGTTTTTGGATAATATACAGATCTTAGTATTTCTCGCTGTCTTAGCTGTCGTAGCTGCATTTCAAGTGTCCGATACAGTCGGCGTTTCTTTGGAACAAAACGATGAAAAAGCAAAACAAGACGCAAAAAATGATTTGGATTGGGCTTTCGCATTTTTATTATCATTTTAATTAATCTATGTAAGCGATTTAGCAAGCCCAATTTGAAACTCGTGAATTAGTCAATATAGTTTCCAAAATATCCAAATGAAAAAACGTTAAAAGTATAGGTAAAAGAACATGATGTATCTAAAAAAAAATATGTATTTGTTTTAAAAAAAATCCAATTTGAAAAATAATAATCTCTTATATGATTATGGTTTTCGCCATTTCCATAAACATTCTGATATTTTATATGTAGATTACCATCTTTAGAAGCATCTTTTAAGCATTGAAAAATAAAAAGAAGGGCGATGATTAACTTAAAATCTTAAGAGGGATAATGCGGAGAAAATATTTATTTCGTAATAAGGAAAACCTCTACTATAATCATGAAATAATATTTAGGAGTTGGCACTACAGTAAAGATTTGACAAAAAATACTATAAAAATCATCCTTTTTAACTCTTCTTCAACAGTTCTTTTAAAAATATTTGTTTAAAAAGCAAAAATAACACAGGACAATTGGAAAAAACAATCTTGGAAAATCCTCCTGAAAGGAACAGGACTTTTAAGTTAAATATACGTATTTCTATTGATTTTAGTGATGAGGGTTTTAAGAGGTGAAACCAAAAATTGCAATTGAAATAAATATAGCTCGGGCAATAGCCTAAAAAATGTGTGTCTTTACAGTTTACTGTTTTTTTTAATGGCTATGAATTTATCGTGCTCCAAACAATTACATTTTTTGCACCTTACTATTCAAAATCTAGCTCCCAATATTCCAAAAACATGCTCCACATATACCTGACAATAAAAGAGGTGCTTCAAAAATTGTGCACAAGTAAATATAAAAAGATCCACATAACAATTTAATGTTAACCACCTAATGATTCAATTTTGTGCAAAACAATTAAATAATTGTTGTTTGCTGAGTTATTTATTATAACAAGCAAAAAAATACGGAGGGACACAAAAGAGTATTTTGTGGTGGTAAAAATAAATTATGAGGTTGAAATTTTTAAATTATAAGGTGTTAAAAATTGAATTGATAGGTTTTTTTATGAGCACAATAATTTATTGAAGTGCACATTTTTTTCTAGGAACACGATTTATTTCCCTTCCCAATAAACGTACTATTTTAAATAAAAGTAAACTTCAATCTTCTCCCACTTTTTTTTCTTCGCCCGCATATGTGTAATTACGTTTTTTTTAAATAATAAAAACATAAATGACAAATCAGAATGTATAATCTGCCCCAATAAAATTATTTTTGTTTTTTTATTAATATACGTGAAAAATTAAGTGCATAATTAGGAACACATTTTTTGGTTAACAAAATTTTTTTTTTGATTGATTTGAAATTATTTGGTGGACAATAAAGGTGAAAACTAAGTAAGTAAAATACAATTTTAAAAATAAAAAAAATATTTTTTTTTTTTTTTATCTGTCATTTTAGTATTTTTTTAATTAATATAAATCCCTTCAGAAACATGTACTGGTACACGCACTATAAAAACAAATAACCTTTATATCTCACACTCATTTTGTGGCATGCAAAATTATATTTTAAAATAAAACCTAGACACACATACTTCCACAAAGCACAAGACATTATATACGTTTTAACTATTCCAATTTTTCCGTTCTCTTTTTATACGGAAAATGTCAAAAAATAAAAGCTTTTATCCGAATTGCATTGTTCTGCATATTACTCTATATCTCTCCTGCTCTCTATGCATTTCGCGTATGTCTCTGTGTGTCGTGCATAATTCTCTATGCATTTCCTTGGAAATATGTCTGTGTGTTTTGTTTTTTTTTTTTGTGTGCTTCATCTTCTGTGTGCTATCAAAGAATTCATTTTCCACTGAAAGAAAATGCATTCTTTCAACGTGAGACACGAAGCAGACGACACGCGCGTGGGACATTGTCCCTATGTGGATGGATATTGTATGTAGGCATCTCTCGGTCCTCCCACCACCACCGACCGTCTGCTCGTCCTTTTTTCCGCTGTGGCTGTCGCACAAAGAAGTATGCAGTTGTCATCGTCGTGTTGCGTATTATCCGTTAGAAGATACAACCTGCAGCCAGAATGAAACTGAGAAATATGCAAAAATGTGAAGAGGATTGTAATGTGGATTTTTTTTCGTTCCCGTGGCTGTTTTATGGAGACAGGAGTATTATATGGAGTTATTCTTGATACTATAAAGTAAATTGCGCACGTAGTCGAATAATTGGATATGGGATTGCGTGAGCTTTGCTCTAGCAACGAGCAGAATGGGACTGAAAGTATTTTCTAGACAGTGGGCACCACTGGCGGTAGCCGCCAAATAGAACTTTTGCATTTTTTATGTTTCGAAGGTACCTGAGTTTGCGACTTATCGTAAGGAATAGAATGAACTGTGTTGCCACAAATATCCTCGCACCGATTAACAAAATAATGCACATTTTTACGTACAAACATAGCAACAATAAGTAAAATAATCAATGGCTAGACAGGCTTAAATAGAAATATCAAAAACGATTTTTTTTCGAGTTGTTATCGAGATAATTCCGAAAAATCATTATTTAGTTCGAATATAGCTCGGAATCAGCTAAAAATTTTAGAAATACAAAATAACTCGAATCTAGCTCGACAACATTTATAATCAAAAAAAAATAAAGATCATCTCAAATACAGCTCAAAATTTTTTATAATAAATTTACCTTCGTTTTTTGACATTTCGAGTTCTATGTACATACAAATAGGTATTTAAATACAAAAGTTCAAATTTGTGTTTTGTTTTAAGCCTTTTCTGAACATTTATAAAAAAGGTACAAAGCAACTTTAAGATTGAGTAGACAATTTATTAAAATATATTAGTAAAATATACATGAAAATATAAATACAAACATATATATAGATTTTAATATGTAATTATTATATATTAAAAAAATTATTTCTATTTTTGAATAATATACAACCATAAAAATATCTCTTTTTATTGGTTTGCTAAAAAACGTCGTTGTATTTTGATAAATAAAATATAAAAACAATCATAATAAAAACTGCGACTCTGGTTGTTACAACTTGTAGGATGTTTGAAGTATTATCTTACAAAACAATAAAAAATTATTTGAGTTTAATATTTTTTTTTGATTAATACATATAGGTAAAAAAAATGTTTTGAAATATTCTTTTAACTTCTAAAAATAAAAATAATTAGAAAATAATCATATTTAGTAAAAAAGGAAAATGTTAATTTGATCTCAAATTTTCAGAAGAATACTTCATATTTAACTTTTTTCATAGAATAACATTTTAAATTTAAATCCTTTTTATGACTGTTTTAGGAATGTTATCAAGGTTTAACAGGTTTTTTGTTATCAAGGTTGTGCATATTACAAAACGTTTTTTTATTGTCAAAATCGCTCTTCTGGAGTGGTGGGGTTTGTTTTTTATATTTTGAGGGAAACCTAAAGGCCGTATTAAGGCCAATCTTGATTTAATCAAATGAGAGACACAAATATTTAAGTGTGTTCGTACGCCATGTGTCCCGAGATCAAACCCGAATATGAGAATGTTATCTTTTTTAAATGATTTTTCATTAATAATAGTAACGCTGACTTTATAACTTGGACTTTACAACGTTGATTTTATTACTTTTAAAATATCGATTCTATTCTTTAAAATAGAATACATTATTTTTTTTTGAAATTATTATTTTCTACTTTTGATTTTTGTAAATTCGCAAGAACGCAAATATGGATTTTAAATAATTCTTTAGAAAATCATACCTTGGCTGTTAAAAGGATGAGGAATATATTTATTTTATAATCTTTTAATTTAAATAATATTTAGTCATATAAGCAATTAGCCATTTATGAGCTGGAGGTTGTTTTACAAAGAGAAATAATAACCTTTTAATATCGATACGGATAAATTTCAGTGTTTATCCTAAGAGCCTGATGATGATGTCTACTTTAAGTTAAAATAATCAACTGGAACACGCAAACAACGAACACCAAAATTACTATAATAATAAGTAAGGAGCAGTTATAGTTTAGCAGTTTAGAGAACGTTTCAGTTCCCAGCCAACTCCTAGAAATGTCTTATTTTATTATTTCGACGAAGCAGAGTAGTCAAATAAATGTACAAATTGTTTTGTGTATGTTTATAAGTAGGGCATTTAAGTAAAAACCTGATATTCAGTAGTATCTCTAAATCGAATATATAAAAATCTACCACAAAAAAAAATGTTTACCTAATATATAAAAATGAGAGAGAAATTTGACCTTAATAAATTCGACCTAGAAAAATTCGATCTTGAGATCTTGAGATCTTCAAGACTGAAGCAGTTTAGCATAAGCAGCACATTAACCATGATCTGACCAATCGTGTGAACCTGTAAAATGGTCGCATGTCTTGTATGCGGTATCGTACACCAGCCCCTATATCCGTCATAGGGATGTAATATAGATATTCAAAAGAGAAAAAGAGAAAGAAAAAAATGAAATTATTTGTTAGTACCTTGAGATGTCCATGAACCCAAAAAAATAACTTTCCCATTGAAAATTATTATTATTACTTCAATATCGAAATACCGGTATTACCAGTATTGACTAATGTTAAATACAGAAATACCGGTATTTTAAAATCGGTCCGGTATTGCATTCCCTGCATTAGTTATAAGACATATGCTTATTTGTATTTTTTAACACTAAAACACTAAAAAAAATCAAAAAAATATATAAAATAAACCAAACACATTAGCAAATCAAAAAAAAAAAACGAAAAGTTGGAAAATATTCATGGATTTTTTTTAATTGTAAATTTCTAAGCTAATTTAAATCAAAAAAATTAAACGTTAAGCATTATTTAATATATAGTATACAGGCCAAAAAAACTATAACTGTTTAAAGGCCAAAAAAACTATTATAAAAATATATTTTAAATATACAAATATACAAAAATCAAAAATAACTAAAATAAATCAAAATTTTAAAACAGTAGATATTTTGTAAATTATTCAAAGATTTAAGAAAAAAACTAAAACAAAATCAAAATATTAATGTAATGGAAATTTAAACCCGGAGACCCAGATTTAAAAAATATGATTTCGTGTTGTTTAATTTTATTAGTTGAACCATATTTAATTCTCTTTGCGTGGCGTAAAATAAAGAGTGTTAAATAGAAATTTAAAAAATCAATAAATCGTATTTAAATAACTTTTTTATTATTAAAATAATGTGGCCGTATAAGTGAGTCACTTCGTTACTCACCAGTTATTTCGAACATCAAAACTCACCGCTTCCGAATCACTTGTACTAAAAACGGTATCAGTAAGCAACATGCCTACCAGACTGGTAGATTAGTTGAATTCGCTCTGTATATGCTAGTGGTGAGGGCGAAAAAAGCCCTGCACGACAAGGAAATGGTTCTCGGGACTTTCTTGGATATCGAGGGAGCGTTTAACAACGTTTCCTTCGAGCTGACCAGAAGGCTTGTGCCGCACATCGCCTTAGTCCAACAGGCACTAGATAGATGGATTGAATCTAAATAAAACATAGAATTGTCCACATTGATACCGGACATGAAACCATGAGGGTCCTGGCAAAATGAGGTACTCCTCACTCTTAGGCCAGAATTTAGGATGCCGTCAGACTACGTCATTCCGGGGTTTTGTATCGGTAGGAGTAGGAGGTTCGTAGTCGATATCCCTCCAAGAGAGTATTCGACACGCGGTACACTCCTTCCACTAGATGGGAGGGTGTGGTATACCGACGGTTCTCTCAAAGAGGGCCTTTTAGGCACTGGAATCCATAATTCCAACCTCTCCTCAACTGAAGATACGGAGACGGCAGTCTCGGTGGGTGTGTTTCTGTCTTCCAAGCAGAAATATTTGCCATCCTTGCATGCGGTCAGGATTTGCGCGAGGAGCAAAAGAGATGAGCCTGTATTCATTTGCTCCGATATTTAGTCAGTTAAATAGCTGAGCGCCTTTAGATTCATTTCTGGACTGGTGCTTAGATGTTGGCACTTGGCAGGCGCTACAAGAGCTCTTAAGTCGCCTGTTAGCCTGGTTTGTGTTCTTGGTCTTTTATAAATCTCGGGTTTAAGCACAATGCGCCCACTCATCAGTGGCCTACGTACTCCCATCATCATCATCATCAGCAAGCTATTTTGTCACCCTAAAATGAAAAAATCTAAAATCAATGTTTACAATATTAAAAATAAATAAATTTAATGTGTGTTCGTCGAAATAATTTTATGGTGTTTTGCTATAAAATAATATTTTTTTGCTTGTTTTTTTTTATCAGAGAAAAAGTGGTTAACACATGCGAGAAAGCGACCTTGCAGACAGATATCAAAGAAATATCATTGCTCTCCGATCATGGAGAAGAAAGCCGACAGTTGCTTTACAAAATGTTTTGAAGTTGTGGATATAGCGTGGTCCGTTCAACATGCCTAGTATGGCTATCTAGAAAATATTATTCTCGAAAGACCAATGGACCAAAGACATTCTCCTTGCATTATTCCTTGTTTATCATAAGCCGCTAGATATTAATTAGATCTTTTGTATTTTTTTTTTGAAATAATTGTAATCTAAATAAAAGTATTTAAATAAATAGTTTATTTTTTTCTATTATTATTGATTTTGTCTAAAACATCTTGTCTAGAACAATTTATTAGCCTTAAATCAATTTGTCTAAAAACATTTTGTCTAAAAACAATTTGTCTAAAAACATTTTGTCTAAAAACAATTCGTATAAAATCAATTTGTCTAAAATCAATTTAAATAAAACAATTTATCTAGAACAATTTGTCTAAAATCAATTTGTCTAGTACTCTATGACCACAACCTTTTTATGGAAGAAAACGTGATACCTACGGCATCACATTTTTGCTTTACAATAAGAACCCTATAAAAGGCGGATTCTGGAAGTAGAATAGTACTCTATGACCAAAATTCTTTTTCTATACTTCAATACTATACTTATACATATAATAATAAATTTAAAAAAAATAAATCTAATTTCCTAGGAAACGTTAAGGAGTACAATTAAGTTTCTCGATAATATGCCATACATCAAAAATCCACACCTCAACTGCACCTTCCCACCAAAAATCATTAAAAAGGGACGATTTAACCCTAAAAACCCTTAAACCCTTAAAAGGATTTTTCCGTTTCGGGTTTGGGGATACATCCTCTAAAAAACATACCAAAAATTCAAGATCTGTTTCAAGAAATTTTAAGTTTTGGTTTTTTATAGATTTTTTTTCAAGATTTTTTTTAAGATTTTTTTTTCAAGATTTATGGTTATTTCAGGATTTTTCAATATTACAGTCTACTCCCAGAAAAACCACCCGTTTTTGCATTTTGGTGAGAGGCGAGAAACTCACATAGATATTTTAGAAAGGGTTGTCCTTATGACCACAGGAACGAACTTTTATACTAATCCCACCAGCCATATACTAGATAGCCTAATTGGAATATTCAGGGAGGAATTCATTTTTTTTAGAAAGGGTTTAGCCTCAGGACCCCAAAATCGAACATTCATCCCAATCCACCAGCTATAGGATATTAGACAATTTGGATGATTTTTTAAAGTTTGTTTTGCTTATATAGTGCTAACTTCAAGCATTTATTAGTGGACATTTTATAATGCTAAATTTAGCACGAAATATACATTATATAATGTAGTTATATAATGCTAAGTTAGCACTAAATAAAGATAATATAATGCTACATAAAATAATCACATTTTTAGAACTAAATAGTTATAATATAATGCTAAATAAATTAAGCACTTTTTAGATATAAAGACTGATTATATAATGCTAAATAAATATAGCATGTTGTAGCACTTAGCTCAGCTGATATAATTCTAAAATAATTAATATTTAAGCACTAAATATTGCCAACATCAGCCAATATAATGCCAAAAAAAAACAAAAAAAAGGTTTTTTTACCTTTTTTAATTAATACATTTTAATTCTAGTAATTTCACAACTTCAAACATGTATTTGGTTTATTAGATTTCCTTTATCTTTGTATAGTATTATTTGATTAAACTATAATTTTTATCACTTGGGATTCGAACGTCGGCCAATGTTATCCATATCCGTAAACATGCACGCTAACCAACTGAGCTATGAAAGATAAGGTAGATAAACGGAAATACTCGTAAACCATTGTCGTAAATTATTATTATTATTATCTTATTATATAATTATGTCAAATTATTTAACAAAATCAGTGGAATTTACAAAACAATGATAATTGTTATTTCATTGATATATAAATTATAATAATATTTTTACGTTCTAAAAAAACATTATATAATTCTACAATTCAATACGTTATCCAAAACAAATGTATGCTGTAAACTTGCATTTTGTATTAATTGAATAACATGCTGGAAAAAGTATTTTTATATAACTCAATCATTGTTAGAGGAGTTAGCATTTCATAATACACTTTACAGCTTTTATCAGTTTTATGAAGTATAACATTTTGCTTAAAAATTAATAGATACATTTGTGGCTTGATATTGGCTTATATAATGCTAAATATTACCAAGTTTTCTCTTTGTACCTGTACTATTTAGTGCTAAACGTTTGGAAGCTAAAATAGTGCTATACAATCAGTACAATAAAATTCCAAATATTATAATATTAAAATCAGCAATTAATTTATAAAACAATTCTTATATAATGCTAAATCTTAGCACCTTTCTACTTTCTAAATGTACTATTTAGTGCAAGACGGTTAGAAGCTGGAAGCTCTATTTAATGGTAAAATCTGCACAATACCATGCTAAATATTTTAAGCATTATATTAATGCCTATATAATGCAGCAAAATACGCTTAATGCTATTTAAATCTTTATTTAGTGCTTCGATATCGTGCTAATTGTTTGTTGGGTTGTTTTGAACAAAAAGTTTTAGACAAACTTCTTTTAGGCAAATGGATTTAATACAAATTGTTTTATACAAATTGTTTAGACAAATTGCTCTTACACCAATTGATTTTAGACAAATTGATTAAGACAATTTATTTAGACCAATTGTCTTTATACAAATTGTTTTTAGACAAAATGTTTTTAGACAAAATGTATTTAGACAAAATGATTTCAGACAAATTGCTTTAGACAAATTGTTTTTAGACAAACTGTTTTAGACCAATATTCCTGTTTTTATTTTACGGAAAAAAAACAAAATCATTTCATTAAAAAAATGTAAAGTGGGCACTAAAAAGTAAAGAATAAGTTTACATTCTGCTACTGTCTACTGTCTAACCTTTATTTATCGGACCTTAAATTAAAACCATCTAAAATTGACATCCTTAAATAGTCAACCTTTAATTGTCCCACCTGAAATTTACGCCACCTTCAATTGACTTAAAAGTGTATCTTTTAAATTGTCCACCTTAAAATGTCGATACACGAGAATAGACATTTGCCGTGTATCACGGTCAAGCGAGATTAGTCCAATCAACATACACTGATTTTTTTTTTTAATCAGTTGTGGCTGAAATATAAGTACCTATATAAATATTGCCTAAATAAGCCTAGATTCGGTTAGTCCATTTTTGTGGCATATTTCGCATACAAAAATAAAGGCAATGCTAAAAAAATCTTTTAAAAGAATTTTTTGTATATTTTAACGGTTAATATTTAGGGTGTCAATCTAATTCGGTCCACTGTTTTCCTGCATATTTAGTAAATTATTTAACCCGGCATTGCGATTGTGTCCATATTAAAAGCAAACCCGAAACTTTTTTTGCAAAGGCCACGGAACCGAACCAATAAAACCATTGCCTTTTTGCGTCCTGCGCGTGTATATATATAATTAATTAGTCATGCAATTACCGATGCAAATGAAGGTTGATCCCGACGCGCGCCGTAAAACTTTTTCGGGACTTGCTCGAACGCACGACATTTTTTACCGTGTTGTTGATGTTAAAAAGAGAGCGCCCACGCGTGATTCCTGGAAATTATCAGCAAAGGGTTTTTGGTGTGGTGTTTTTTTTGGCGTATCCGCAAAAGCAGTTAAGTCATAAAACATAAACACGATGATCGCTCACCTTCGACCGCAGGCAATTTTTGAAATCAAAGCGGGGTGTATATTTTTCAATTATGAATGCTTTTGTTTTTATAAATAACCTACAAAAAAGGAGATCAGATGGAAGAGAGAGAGAAAAAACAATGTAATGGCGTGCTGTTACCAACATTCATTTAATTAATTTATAATTACAAATCAAATACGGGCGCATCTCATCACGATGGGGAAAATCAACAATACCAGCCCCCGGCAGTAATTGGAAATAAATTAAACTATCAAAGTTAATCGAATCGTACGTTTAAACAACAGAACACTCGAAAACACAAGCATGTGTGTGTAAATCGAGTGTGTATACACGAAACATCCGATATATATACAACATAAAAGTATGTATAACATACTTGCGTGGCGGTATGTTTGAAATAATAAAATATATGTTGCACTCACGCACACACACACAAACATAAAACATACAAAATAAAATGCACCCAATTATCGGATGCGTTGAAATGTGTGCGCGCAAGCGCGATAATCGTTTTGGCTTTAAACGATAGTCATTTATTTGTTAAGACACCTTCGTGCTTAAGACATACATATTAAAATGTATATACAAATACATACATCTATACTGTGTACCTGTAAAGATA
>JAAAKO020010077.1:0-18052 GCA_010015015.2 Bolitophila cinerea | reverse complement strand
AAAAAGTGAAACTTCTTTTCTAATAAAAAAGCACCAAGAAAAATCCATAAATTCCAATACAGTAAGACCGTTCGAAAAAGATAATTACATTGCAAAAGTGTATTTTGAATACCATAATGCTATTTGCCATTGCCAACCTCACGAGAAATTTGTTTCTGGAGCGGGTACATAACAACGTCTTTGAAGATTTTGGAATGTTAATATTAATTTCAATTAGAAGACCTAACGGTGAACGGTATACTATCTCAAGTCTTACCAGTACATAAAGCCCAATCAGTAAGTTTAATGGAAAATGAATTTGAAATAAACCATTCTCATCGTCCTGCATAATACAATCAATTTCTTAAAACTGAATCCACATTATTATTATTTGCTGTTATCCTTGCCAGCTCAGCAGCCTTTAATGCCTTAAATTGCCATGGTCCAATCATCTAAAAAATGTGGTTTTGCTAAATTTAAAAAATAAAAATTTGAACAAATTCGTAATATATAAGTAATTTAATCACAATTATAATTAATGTTTTTAATATTTAAAATATTTTTTTCCACTAATTTTAAAATCTGTTTGAAGGTATTTCAATTCGAATTCATTTCCAAATAATTTAAAATATATTAAAATAAGTATTATTTTTTTAACATTTTATAAATAATTTAAAATAAAAAAATATCTTTGAGATTTAACTGGGTAGGGTACGTTTGACCTACTCTCATTTCATCGCCTACGTTTTGTCTACTGATTTTTCATCTACTCTCGATTCACCTGCACGTCATTTCATGTTTTTATTTTTTCGTCTACTTTCATTTCGTTACTTTTGTATCACCACCAACCTGGGTGTGAGTGTTGCGCGCGCAGGTTGGTGGTGAAACAGGAAGATCTGAATTAAAATTAGATAAAGAAAAACCATAATTTATAATTTTAACGACATAAAAAGTAATTGCTATGGATTCTTAAGTTAAAAAATATATAAACCATTTACTAGATATTACTTAATACTTCAACCATTTCCCCGCTAGATGTAAATCATTAAATTGTTTTAATTTCTTTTTAACAAAAACAAATTGTCAAACTTTATTTATTAACAGATATTTTATACATTTCTTAGTATTTAAAGTACTGTATCAGCATCATAATCTGTCAAAGAAAAATTGGAGGAAATTCCAATTAAAAAATCTAGCTTCGACCATGATGCCCGATTATCAATGATACGTCGAATCCTTTTTTCATTGAACATTTTCTGTTTCGATTGTAGTGGTTGTTCGCCTGCTCGTAAAAGATTTTGTTGCACTCGCATATGCAAATACTCCTTCGCCAAGTGCTCAATGAGGTTGTATAATCCAGCATGTTTTCTGCCGACGATGACACCAATTCGACGATGCCACGCTTCAACATTATTTTGTGTTGTTGGCAGTCCGTTTGCCAAAAGATCAGAAATTGTCCAAAAACGTGGAGAGTACCCTTTAAAATACGTATTTTAAAATAAAGTAATGAGTTGTAGGAAATAAATACCTTGATTTTTCTTGGGAGAAATATAGTTTTTCTTAAACCAGTTTGCCAGGACCAATGCATCTGGACTCAGACTAAGCTTAAGCACGTTGAAATATTCATTTATCTCAGATGGATCGACGTATGCAAGTGCTTTTATCATGCGAAACGGCAGAGTAGGTGAAACGGCAATTTGTAGGTGAAAAAAGTAGGTGAAACGACCCGTTCCCACCTGGATATCGATTCTGCGTAGATAGCATTTTTTGCTGCTACACTCACACATATATTTACATGTCTTTTAAATGTATACATTTGACAGTGACATGTAAAATTGCAAAAATTATGTTTACCTTTAATTCAGGAATTCAACAAGAACACCGTTTCTGCAATAACAGTAATAGTAAAAAACACAACGAACCGGTTTGCCACTGTTCAATAAACTTCATGTGCTCTAAGTACCGTTCCACCACCGTTCCTAAGATTATGTATAAAGTATAATAATACGAGAAAATATGTTAAATATTGCTGTTTTTATTTTTAATGAGAATAAAAACACGTTAAAAATAGAAGATTACAGCGTGATTGGACCCTTTCGATATTCCCGAGGAGCGGTAAAAAACGACAAATAACATGATATGTTCATAAATGTTATACTAACACACATTTTCTTTAGCTTTAAAGAAATTTATAGATTTCCAAGAAGATTAGCTCTGGATTTCCTAAAAGAATAATAATGTCCAAGTTAAAAAAAAAATCATATGTGTAAAATATGTTACCATTACACTTATTTAAGTTTTGTGCTGTATTAAATTTGTATGCTAGTGGAAGCTACCAGCGCCGGACTAGGACTAGATGCATTCACAGCAATAAGCCAAACCACATTATCATGATGCATAAGAAACATTAGCAAATATATTTCTACAGTGGTGTTCAAAAAATATGTTTCATTCCTACATACAATGGAAAACATAAATCTGAAATGCTGTGAGTTCCAAGTTTTTGACCACAAATGACCATCAACAACTTTGATTGACCATCCTTGGTTAAAAATATATTAAATAAATAAGATTTGAGGGGCCAACTTCACGTTTGCCACCCGAAATCGAAAAAAGTGTGTTTTGAGGCATTCGATTGACCATTTTTGACCACAAATGACCACCAAAAACTTTGATTGATTACCCTCTGTTCAAAGGTTATTCTAAAAATAAATTCGGGGCCAACTTCACGTTTTCATGTTTTCATCCCCCCCGATAGAAAACAAGATTTTTTTTGGGGCATTCGATTGACCATTTTTTGACCACAAATGACCATCAACAACTTTGATTGACCACCCTCGGTTCAAAAGTTATTCCGAAAACAGGTTAAAGGGTTAATTTCACGTTTGCACCCCCACGTTTGGTTGGTCAATAGAATGCCGCAAAAAATAACACTTTTTTCGATTTGGGGAGGGCAGGTTCACGGAGCTATTTTCCACCTTATCAAAAACCGAAATACATACATACATCATTTGAGCTTATGTGTTACTATCAAAATATTTGTGAGTGTAGGACAACTAAATAAAAATCACTAGTGTATATCGTCTTATGTTCAAATCAGAAGTATGGTCTTTGGTGCAATTCGTCGATATGCCGTCTTCTCGAGTGCATTCTCGTTACTGTTTTCTCTTTTCTGCTTTGTGCTTTGTGCTGATTTGACAACATTTAAAAAATATTACATTTTATCTTGTTTTGAGAACCTGAACCTCACTGCCGAGTACGGATTTAATACTAGAGAATAAAATCCAGTTCATTTGTTTTACCCCAATATGAGAACAAGTTTTTTCATATATATATATATATCATTTTACAAAATGTTTTTTTAAGTCTTACAATATAGTGTGCCCAAAATTGACACATTAAAAATTATATTTGTCAAAAAATTTACCCAAATTAAAATAAAAGGTCATTAAAAACATTATCGTGCTAAAACAAATGAATTCAAATAAATATAAAAAAATCGCCAAAATTAAAAAGGTAAAAAATTAAGATAGGAGTTATTTTGTTTGAAAAAAAAATATTTTTTTTAGTAAAAACTTTTAAAAATTACAGAAAATAGCTTTTACGAAGCTCTTTTTTCTAAATATCAGAAAAATAATCAAAAAAATTTCGAAGTTTTGACAGTTACATTTTTTTTTTAAATGCAGTTATTTTATATTTAACTCATTTATATGAATTCTGATTTTTGTTAAACAAAAAGTTTCATACAAACGTAAACCCCTCCAACCGACGCAATCTGAAACCTGATTCGTATTCAGGGGCTTATTTCATTCAATATTGCGTCACTGCCCTAAACTGAACATTTGCCCATATTTTTGTACAAATAGAGATAACTATGACGTGATTTTGATTCAGTGATTGTAGTTGATATAGTATTATGAAAATACAAATTTAATAATATTTTTTCGAAAATTCAAATTAGAAAATACATATTTAAAACACAACTAGTTTAATTACAAAGTATTTGAAATACTATTTAAAATAATAGTATTTGAAATACTGCATATTCTACTTTATTTTGTTTAAAATTATTAGAAATATTATTTCAAAACATGTATAATATTTTAAAATTATTTGTATCAAAATTATTGAGTCTGTTTAACAAAAAAAAACAAAAATACTGATGATCATGACTTTTCAAATAAAATATAAGCTTTTCTTCAAAGCTCTACATAAATGAATTCCAAATGCATGTTTATAACTCTTCCAAAAAATGCTGACGGTGTATTAAAATGCTAACCATTTAAAACAATCCACAGTTAAACGTATTTAATTTCTCGCACCATTCAACCGATTAAAACGTATACCATAAATTCGTCGTTTCCTCTGAAAGCGTTCAGCGAGTTCTTATAGTCGTCATCCTTATACAATTTGCAGTTAAAGGATAAAACGATTTCGCCATAATATTTTCTCAGTTTTGTAGACACAAAGAAGAAACATTGAAGTTGTATATATACGTCTAAATGTGCATTTTTTATATATATACAAAAGTATATATATTCAGATAAATGTATACAATACGAGTATACATTCTCGTTGATACGTATATTCGTGTATTTCTGAATGTGTGTGTGTGTGTATGCCTTCGAGAGAACGAATTTATCGAGGGTGTACCGGGACCGGCATGCAGGATGTTACCCGGTATATATATTACGGTATTATATATCTTTATCCTTCCAAAAAGGGTCGGCAAGAAAATTGTACATGTTGCGATAGCAAGACGCGCGGCACTTCGGTGTCGGGGTGGGCGCAAATGGAAGACGCAAGCAAAGCCAAAATAAACTTATGCGAAAGTTTTACATAAGCTCGCTAGCGAATATTGTTTATTTGGGTGTTCTTTTAAATGAAGTTTTGTTTGAATGTAGTTTGAGATACGAGTTCAATTTTGCCTAATACATTTGTTTTATATAGCCCAAAACGTGCGTGCAGCGAAAACTTTGTGTTTTCCGGTGAGGAATGTGTATGTGTGTGTGTGTATTTAGTTGCGGTTATTTGTTTTAAATTGACTTTAAGAGAGGATTAACTCTGTATGGCATTCGCACACATATAATTGGGGTAGTTTAAGTAGTGATTTATATGCCTTTTTAATTTTAATCCAATTATCACAAACAACCCTAAAAAAATCATAACCACTTATATTCAATGGAAAATTGAACCCATAGACATTTTCATTGGCAAACATCCAAATTTTTAACGTTCGACCGAAAATACACTTGTTTTTCTCTATCTAAACCTATTTTCCTTCTCGTATTAAGCCAGCACTGACACGTTTCGCAATGCATGTTCACATTCTGGAGACAATTAAACTTTTCAATAATCAACATACTTAATTCATGTTAAGTAGACGGCAAAATTGGATTATGCAACAATTTCAAAGTCGGTAAATTAAGTACCGTGGCCCATGAAATTAGATTGGAGGAAAAACTTTTCGGCTGGAAAACGTGTTTGTGGAATGCCATTATAATTTTAGTATGCTTTCTGTATGCAAAAGGGAAATGTGTAGCATAAACGAGGTATGTGAAAGATATATACTATGTATATATAGTATATGTTTGTAGTATATACACTGGTACGAGTTTATATAGGACTATATAATACGTATTAAATGTGTTTGTTATATACTTGACAACTAGACAGCATAGTCTCTAGTATATAATGTATTTTTATTTAAATTTTATTAAATTTATATTTCTATAATTTATGATGCAGATATTAGGCTAATAAATTATTTATAAAAAAAAACCAAGACCACTGACAGAAGAGACAGCTATATACTTGAAATAATACTAAACGAACTAAAACAATAAATAATACACGTTTAAGTTAATTCCTTTCTTTTTATATTTAAATCGAAATGCACGCGCAAAGACTCCGAGCCAAAGCCTTAGCAAATAAATGGGAAAAACGACAACACTAACACGCATACACACACACAAACAAAAAACAAACACACACGTTCACGGAAAAGCAATACACGTTACATGGATATATTTTGTTTTTGTATATATGTATGTGTATGTATGAGTGAGTATAGTATATTTATACTTTATACCTCAGCAAAGAACAAAAAATGTTCCGATGTTTGAATTGAAGAGGAAATTCAGCTCAAAGGACATGTCGGGAAAGTGAAAAACGAATTAATAAATCACAAGGCACCCCACTTGAAAATTGCGTGAAACAAAGCTCGTAAATTATGGAATACATTTAGACGGGTTTTCATATATATATACAAATACCCAGGGCAAAATATGTGTATAGCCTATAGTATTATATTATATACTTATAATCTATATGTACATCATACAAAAACATTAGCATATATATATATATATACAACACGTCTATATCTATATATTTTAATGCTTTTTGGTGTACCTGCATTGGAATTGTATTCGTATATAAATAGGGTTGAACGTTGAAGTATTCTTCGCTTGTCTGAAATCTAATATAAAAGCTGCGGCCAAACTTAAAATTGCAAAAGTTTTACACATTTTATTTCAACGCATCACAATAATGTAATAAAGGAAAAACGTGCTTTACAGTTATATTATTTATTGACACACTTTCCGAGGGATTGTCTTTTATTTTTGTCCAACAATAAGAAGCGATTTATTATCAAATAATGATGGAATAATCTTTGCGAGTTGTCGATGGCTAGTGGCACAGAGTGGGGTTGGGTACGATATTTTGTATTTCATAATACTGGGTTTTAAAATTCTGGATTTCAAAACTCTAAATTTCAAAAATTTTGATTTCAGAATTCTTGATTTCAGAATTCTGTTTCAAATTCTGGTTTATAATACATAAAGTAAAAAAACACAAAAAAAATTACAAGAAAAAAAATATTTAAAATCATAATTTTGAAATAAAGAATTTTGTAAAAGCAAAATAATAAAAAAAAAACAGAATTTTGTACAAACAGAATTTTGACAGACATAAATTCGAAGCGATTCCGATTCAGAGTTTGTGAGTTTGGAAATTGTTGCTGACGGGTTTATTCTTAATCCAATATAAATATGACTTATGATTGGTATTTTTTTTTTGTTTTGAAGGGAGTTTTAGCTCCATCATCCATACATAGCCGGGTCCAGAAAATCGTTACGAGATTATTTGACATTTTTTCAGTTATGTTTTTCAGAATTCTGTTTTTTTAAAAAAAATAAATATTTATATTTAAATTCCGGATATCAAGTACACTTGGGAGTTTTTTAAAAAATATTTTGTATAATACAGAAACAATAAAGTTAATATTAAAAAAAATGTAATCCGGAATGTCTAATAATAAAAAATGTCCGAAAAAAACTAAATTGTAACAAAAAAAACTTTGTACCAAAAATATATATATATTTTTTTTAAGAACAACGATTTATTGAAAGCATTTTTTTGTGGGGGAGACATGAGGGATGTCTTACATTTCCGTGGTGAAAGCAATAGTTTATATGTAATTCCAGTTTTATTAGATTGGCTCCAATGGCAATAGATTCATTCTTTTAATAAGGTTGCCTTGATTGAATTAGATCAATTCTTTCGCAATTGGTCCAATATTATTTTGCTTGAATTAAATAAACTAGATCAATTTATTCGCAAATGACAATTTTTAATAGAATTCATTAAACTAAATAGATTTTATCGCTATTGTTTTTATACGCAATTCATTTAATTAAATCAACACTTTTGCTATTATTAGTAAGGTTAATTCATAATCTGACAATTAGTATACTGAATGGAAATTCGGAAAACATAAGGAGTTTTCTTTCTGACAGAACTCAGGACCCCAGAAACGAAATTTCATCCCAATCCCATGAGCCATATGCCATATAGCCAATCGAGAACCACAGCATAATTTCTAAGCAAACGATTAATCGCAATAATCGAAACTTTCGATTAATCGAAATAATCGAAACATTCGATTAATCGATTAATCGAAATAATCGATTAATCGAAACACATTAATCGATTATAAGAAATAATCGATTATAATCGATTAATCGATTAATCGCACATTGCTAAGTGAAAGTGGTCTATGTTCAGTTTTTGATTTATCACTTTGTTAGCCTAGTACATATTAATTATACAGTTATCTGAAAGAAAATCTACATCATTGACCATAAGCTAGAGTCGGTCGACTGCATACCGCAGACCAAACTGAGCTAATGGCGTTTAAGGTGGAGCGCTGATTTTGTTTCCCTTGCACTAGGTGTTCTTAGAAACATCTAAGATGTCTCGCACCCGTATCTGGAGACCTATCGATCGCTAAATCTGGTCCAGTCAAGTGTGCTTCACTACCATTTCCGGCTAGAAGGTCTGCCTGTTCGTTGCAGAACGTAGAGAACTAGTCCAGAACGTAGGCCAAGGAGGGCCCATTGTACTATAACCCGTTTCTTAGAGACGGTCGCAATCTAGGAATCTAACAGATTTTCTAGTGATCTCAGCGATCTTCCCGAGAGGAAGGCGGTGGAGTTCATCACGGGATATCTGGTGAAACACTCTCCATCTTTGATGGATTATTGCAGGGCATTTGGCGAGAATATGTACTGAAGATTCAATTTCTCCACACCTGCTACATTTCGGAAAATCCCAACCTATGCAGGTGCCTATTTAGTTTACAGTGTCCTGTTAGGATTCGACAAAATAAGCCGAGATCCTGGCGCATAAAGTTTAGCACCGATTTGGTTACCGTCTCACTGGGCCTCTTTAGGAATAGCTTCGATATTTCGCAGCCAGTCGTGGAGGTCCAGTGAGAGAGTTTCCCGTTTTTCATCAGGTCTATAACCCAGGATTTTGTGATAAGGCTCGTGATTCCGACGGCGGGTTTCGGTCCTTTGAAAGATAATCCACTACTGGTCTTACCGGTCTGATTACCTGGAATCCCTGAATGTCTAGGGACCCAAATCAAGCTTACAGAAGACCGGCATGTTAGCTCTTGAAGCTTTTTCCAGCAGTCAACTACTAATCCTGAATTAAATCTGGATGCACTTAACGCTCTCAAAGCTGCTTGGTTGTCGGAGTAAATGTAGACAGTCCCGTCAATCTCGTCCGATTTCTGGTTTTCCAGACAGCAGACGCATACACTATACATTTCTGTTTGAAAGACAGAAGCGTAACCCCAAGGGACATGGACATATATTTATATCTAATGCTTGGGAGCTGGCATTGTGTATACCAGCCCCTGACTTACCAGTTTGGAGAGAGCCATTGGTATAGAACACCATCCCAGCCATTGGGGGGGTCCACCAGTGCTCCATTCCTCTCTGGTAGGAATCGTTACTTTAAAAATCTATTAAAAAGCGGAATGTGTTGGTATGACGTAATCAGACGTCATTTCAAACTCCGACTTTGAAGTTAGCTCCACATAGAGGCGACGTTAGAGCGTCCTTAGCGTCTGCCATCAGCTAAGCCCCAGTCCAGAAGTGAAGCATATAAAAACAGGCAAATCTCATTTTCGCCTACGCAGAATTACCTGAGCGCATGCGAGGATGGCATATATTTCTGCTGGGAGGACAGAAACCTATCCGCCCAGAGAGATGGCCTTCAGTTGAGGAAAGGGAAAAATTATGTATTCCAACGCCTGAAAGCTCCTCTTTGAGAGAACCGTTGGTGTACCACACATTCCCATCTAGTGGGCGCAGTATATCGCGTGTCCAATCCTCTCATAGAGAGATATCAACTAAAAATCTCCTACCGAAACGAAAACCATTCCGGATCAGACGTAGTCTGACGGTATCATAAATTCTGGCCTAATAGTGATGGTCTCGCTCCAGATGGAGGCGTGACCCTTTGATGAGATTTTTAAAAATCCTCTGAGGAAAAATCTCTGTGCCGTCGACCTGGCTTCCGCCTCCATGAAGAGGTTGAGAGGTGGCAGGCCCAAAAGGAATTCTAAGGCTGATGTGTCATGGCTCTGGATATGTCTATGGCTATTCGTTGGAACTTCTCTAATTGTCTCATGGCCGATACCCTTCTCGATGTTTGCCACCACACGATGGAGGCATAGGATGCAAGGGGTCTAATATTGGCTAGGTAAATCCAGTGGACCACTTTTGGATAGAGTCCGAAATCCTTCTGACATTGCCAAAAAACATTGGTGGCTTCGGTAAGTTTGTAGTCCAGATTATTCTTACAGAAAAGTTTGACGTCCAGTGTAACACCGAGGTATTTTAGTTTTAAGACCATCTTTTCTGAATTTCTACCCAGCCCAGATAGATTAGTCGGAGTCCTTCAATTTTGTATTTTTGGTGAAAAGGATGGTTTTAGTCTTCCCAGCGTTAACCGAAAGACCATTACCCTTTAAACAGAACGCTTGCATATTAACCTGATATGATAACCGTAATTTCGTCGGTATATGCTTGGGTATGGACGCATCTCTCATTGAGGATGACAATAAGTTCATAGACCATCACACTCCACAGCAAAGGGAGAGGAAATCTGAAGAAGATTTTGTCTTCACTTATGATGGAAGACGACACTTCCCAGTCTGCCGGAGAGCCACCGACAACGAAAGGGATCTCCGCTGCCATAGTCTCTTCGAGGGACTCGCATTCAGGGAAGTGTGCCTCAAGCGAATAGCTATTTTTTACAAAATGAAAAAGAACCATTTGGGAGCCTTAAGGATATATTTTTACCAGCCGCGTTCTTAGAGAGAGTTTTGTGGAGCTTCGAGGATGGATTTCTTCTCAAAATTCCACTCAAAAGGCGCGTTTTGTTGTCCGTAGTACTTCTTTATAGTTTCTTTGAGTGGTGGAATAGTGCTTCCAGCCCTCTTGCAAGACGATCTTATGAGCACTGTTAAAGGGCTTCCTTACTGACTTGCGGTGCTTTCGGAGATCACTTGACCACCATGGACAAGGGTTTCTTGTCCTAATAACTCTGAGACGAAAAAGGTCAGGAGGATTCAAAAGACTTACGACGGTCTTCGGTGAGAAGCTTAACAGCTGTATCAAGACTATCGGTTGAGTCTGTGTTGAAGATCCATTCAACTGCTCTATGAGAGATGAGGTTTTTGAACTTGGCCCAATACGTATTTCTACGATTCCGAATTTTCATCGCAGGGATTGGGTCAGTACAGGACTCGAAATAAATGCTTCTGTGGCCAATGAGGTGATGTCATTGGAAACCATACAGTTCCTAGTCAAGTTCATCGAACCCAGGGAGCACAGATTAAGGTCGAGCATCTTCCGTATTTTGGATGTGACGAACGTGGGATCGTCACCGCTGTTGACTAATCCACGCCCGTCCTCGTCAAGTACTTGAGGAGATCTTTACCCTTAGGGTTGGTATTCGAACTACCCTAATTACCCCAATTACCTACGTTGTTGGTTGTGCATAAGAGTAACCTTGGCTGGAAGCAGGTCAGGTGAGTCAAAAGGCATGTATACAGAAGATAAAAGTACATTCCTCCTCGTGCCATTTAAGAGAAACCCTACTTCAATGGTTGCCATGTCCCTGGCACAGAACTGTGACAGTTTCATGGCATTCAGGTCGTTGATTGGAAAAATACATGCCCTAGGTCGGAGCGACTCAGTCGAGTAATACACTTGACCTGAGCGATTCCTCAGACACTGGATTCCCTTGTTTTTTAATCCACGGTTCTTGGATTAGCTAGCAAAAAAAAATCAGAATAATCCTTATCATGGAAGCCATTTGGTAAACATGAGTCATGGATTTTACTTGATTCCCTAGGGTGAGAAGACTCACTTCTGTGTTCTCACACTAAAGAAGATCTTCGCTGACCAAAGAACAACAAGAAGCCATTGGTCCTTAGGAAGGCCTAGTCTATACCGCGGTTTCATCTTTCACCTGAGGGAGAGATGGCTCTCTGTAGTACACACCTTCCAGCCATCAGTATATTTAAACCGGGCTGGAAGAAAGAGATATTTCTGAGCAAATCCTCGGTGGTAAAAAGGGGACCTTGTATAACCACGTAAGCTTTAAATCTCCTTATAGTTGGTAATAGTTGCAGCTCTGATAAAATCATTTTTGCCCCTATATAACTACATCTAACAGTCGATCTCAGTGGCCAGAACCATAAAATACACAATCTCGTCCTCAATCCATATAACCAGGTCAGCATTAATTTTGATGAGTTCGATTATTTTAATTGGAGGTAAATCTAAATCGTCGATAACTTATCTTAGAATTAACCCTATGTGATAAACACTGCTCAGTTTCTTGGTTGGGACGAAGGACGAACATGGAGATCATCAGTAATGGCGATAAAACCATGTTCGTCACAGCCAGTCAGGCAGGAAGTGCTCCACCTCACTATGTGCTCTTTGGGTGCCATGAATTTGATTAGGAACAATTCAATCACTTCGTCAGACCATAAAAGCATTTACTTCAAATTCTGTGCTGACCCGATCCTTCCGTTGAAAATTCTGAACCGTAGAAATTCGAATTTGGTCCAATTCAAGAATCTCATCACTGATATAGCAGTTAAGTGGAATGTCAAAACGGAATCCATCAATTAAGTCTTTTAATAAGGCTCCAAAGACTCGTTCGCAGGATGACTGGAACCTATTTTCCACTACTCACAGAACCTACAATTGAGATTAATGGACGGTAAAACGCTCCTCTTGGTGGATTTGTATAAGGAAATCGAGGGTATTCAACTATTCTTGAGATTTCATCGGACCCTCACGAAGGATGCAGCCGGTTTAAATGTATCCTTAAGGCTTCTAGATGTCTCTTACACTACTTCTAAAACAGAAGTAGCAGTTTGCTTACTGGAGGCACACTGCCCTGAGTGCTAGCACCTGAAGGAAGCCACGGCAATGGGAGTCCACTTCGTCTCCGTTGGCTCTTCCGGGGACTAGGAAGTGTCGACTTCCATCATTATTGAACATAAAATCCAATGGGCGATTAATAAGTTTGCACAGCGTAAATCGCCTAGAGAGGACGAGATTTTCCCTGGCTCCATGGATGGATAGACTGTATGCTAAAGCACAGAATTGTCGACTTTGACACTGGAGGTGAAACCGTTAGGGTCTTGACAAAAAGAGGTACTCCTCAGGGAGTTAAGACTGAAACCATTCTCTACACCAGAAAAACAAAGATCGAAGGACTCCGTCCAATCAATATAGGTAACAACCCAGTTAAGAGGGTTTTAAAAGATAAATACTTTGGTGTTATACTGTGGATAACAAACTTTCCTGAAAAGACCATCTGGACTACAAACTAGCCAAAGCTACCAATTTATTTGGGCAATGTTGGAAGGCTATTGGTAAGTTTGGGGGCTGTCCCCCAAAGTTGTCCACTTGTTCTACTCAGCCATAATTGACCTCTCACATCCTACGCCTCCATTGTGTGGTGGCAGAGCGCGAGGAAGGTATCGGCCGCAAGGAAATTAGATAAATACCAACGAATGGTTTGCATTGGCACTTGATAGCTATGAGAACCAGTCCGACATCTACCTTGGAATTCCTTTTGGGCCTGCTATATCTTTACCTCTTCATTGAGGCGGAAGCTAGATCGGCGGCACAAAGGCTATACCGCAGCGGTTGTTGGAAGTCCTTACCAAAGGTTTGCGCTTCCATGTGGAGTGAGACCATAACTCTAAGGCCATCAGACTACGTCATTCCGAGTTTTCGCTTTGGTAGAGGGTTTAAGTCAATATCCCCCCGAGAGAGGACAGGACACACAGTACACTCTCTCCATAGGTGGATGTGGTACACCGACGGTTCTCTCAAAGATGGATGGCGCTGGAATTCACAATTCCAACATCTCCGCGGAAGATATGGCAGTCTCTATGGGTAGGTATGTTACTGTTTTTTAAGCAGAGGTATATGCCATCGTCCTCAGATGTCAAGTGTTCCACTCCTACAAGATACACATTAACTCATCTTGGTAAGATTGCGGAGTTTGTCAAGAGATCGGGGGTATAGGTTCCCGGTGGTCGACGGCACTTTAAGATACGGGTTATAGCACAATATGCCCATCCAGTGGCCTACATGCTGGACCTCTATCATTGAGCCGTTCCCCTATTCCATCATAATAATCATCATCTTAGAACCTCTCAAAGCAGAAATCTGGATACTTGGAGTTCGAAAGTTCTATAAAAGATGTTTTTAGTCTATGTTTTTAGTAGTATAATCCTAAAGAATTCTTAATGATGCCTATAATAGTATATTCTAATCGCAGACCCTAATTATATGTTCAAACTTTGTCCAATTCCATTCTTAGATTTGCAGTATTGCTGATCCTGATTGCAGGCAATGATGCACGTAAGTATTTCCTAAAATTATATCATTCAATTCATTGTGACCATTAAATGTAGTAATGACATAATATAACCCTAAAATACAGAGGACTACTACGAAGGCGGCGATGTTGCCAGTCCGTGTGGACAATGGCGACCTGGTGATGCCGATCTGAACACATTCGATCTGATCCGAGAATTCCGATTAGACCACACTGAGACACGCTACGAAGGTATCAGCACAGTGCAGGGTTCTAGTTCCCTCCAGACCGCCTATCGTTTGCAGCGTGAGTCGAACCTCACGTTACGCTCTATAGAAGCATTCCCTCAGGGTGAGCCATTGAAAAATATTAAATTAATTTAAAGTGACAATTCCAAAAATGTTCGAATGCAGGAATTCCGCATCAGTTCAGCTTTGAGTGTGCGTTTCGGGCTCGTCAACCACCCGTTGAGCCCTGGTATCTGTTCCATGTTACCAATCACTACGAAGAGTCACAGCTCAGCGTTACAATGAACCCCGGCTCCAGGACGCTTAGCCTTGCCTTGCCCGACTCGCAGGGTGATCTGCAAACGGTATCTTTTCAGCATTCCACATTGTTCGATCAGTCCTGGCACAAGGTCATGCTGGGCGTCTCACAGAGCGAGGTCACACTTTGGATTGACTGTAATCGTGTCGAAGGTGTGCGTGGTCGCTTCGAGGAGCCACTAGAGCCACGCGGCTATTTCGATGCATCCGGTGGTCATCTGTACGTCTCGAAGTCAGTGGAAACTCCGGACACGGTGCCTGTGAGTACATTTAATAGAGAATATTATCTTCCAGATAACATACATGTATTTTAATCAAATTTAGATTGACCTGCAATGGATGGTGCTCAGTTGTGACCCGACCCGACCAACGAGGGAAGATTGTAATGAAATACCGGTAAGTGATGGCTACATTGTGAACTATATATTTATTATTTATATTTCCTTTTTACAGGAAACATATGTGGCCGCTGAATATCCAGATCGTCAGCCAGCCGTGGGTCCACCACCGCCGAATGCACAGGAATGTATTGTTCAGTGTCCCCAAGGACCACCCGGATTCAACGGAACAAATGTAAATACCAGCTCATCAGTTTTTCAATCGTAATGTATAATAATATCTTGTCGCAGGGAAGGGATGGTTTTAAAGGCGAACAAGGTGTGCAAGGTCTTATCGGATATACGGGCCCCAGAGGATTGCCAGGCTTGCCGGGTAGTCAAGGTCTACCGGGTCTGCCGGGATTCGGACGAGGTTCTTCAGTGAAGGGTGAAATGGGATTGCCGGGACCACCAGGGCCAGCCGGCATTGCCATCCAAGGAATGCATGGCGAAAAAGGAGAACGTGGTGAAATTGGATTGAGGGTATGCTTGAATATTGTCCTTAGTCCTATATATATATATATATATATATTTTAAAAAGATTTTAATAATTGCGCTTCTAACAATAATGTGTTTCTCAAAATAATTAAAAAGTCTCCTTCCAAAAAAACATTTTGGTGAACATTTTTTTTCGATGGTCAATTGTTATTTTAACACGATTTTAAATTTAAAAAAAATGCAGGGTCCTCCTGGAGAGCCAGGTATTTGGGTTGGAGCTCCGGACGGTTTCGATCGACCACAGGCAATAGGGCCTCAAGGTGATAGAGGATTTAACGGTTCCAAGGGCGAGAAAGGAGAACGTGGAGAGAACGGATTGGATGGCTTACCCGGAGGACAGGGTGCACCAGGTTTGCCCGGATTACCTGGTCCACCAAGGAATTCGGACTACTTAACTGGTGAAGTTGAGTCCGTTGCGGGTTTACCGGGTGTACCAGGACCTCCAGGAATACCGGGATTGAGAGGTTCGCCTGGTCTGTTCGGTCCGAAGGGTCATCAGGGAACGCCGGGTACAAATGGCGCAAAGGTAATTTGTGCTAACATTTTATTTAAGAAAATAAATACATATGTATTTTGGTTTTAGGGAGACACTGGACCACCTGGATTAAACGGACGTCCAGGAGAAATTGGCTTGCCAGGAAGTAATGGAATCGACGGTTTACCAGGTGCTGTAGGTCCGCGAGGGTATACTGGCGAAACAGGACCAAGGGGACCAGAAGGTTAAACTTTAAAACGATGTGTTTTAATAAATGAAACTTCAATATACAGTATGTTTTTAGGAATAAATGGAAATCCAGGTATAGATGGTAAGCCAGGATCGCAAGGGCCGATCGGATATTCAGGACCACCAGGTTTGCAAGGACAACCTGGCCCAGCGGGTCCTCCCGGACCTGCCGGTGAGCCAGGTTTGCCAGGTACCCCGGCACCACAAAACGCACACTACTCAGTTGAGACGACAGGTCCAATGGGACCTAGAGGTTACCCAGGTGTTCCCGGAGAAACGGGTAGGTTCGAATTCATCATGAAAATTATAAATTATATATAAAAAATACGTTATTTAGGAGAGCGTGGACCTGCTGGAGAGAAAGGTCATAATGGTTATATAGGACTTCCAGGATTACCTGGCAAAGATGGATCTCCAGGACAACCAGGCAGTCCTGGTCAACCCGGACAGCCAGGCTTGGCTGGTGTGGCCGGAGGTCCAGGTGGTAATTTGTACACTGATGATGATATCCGTGATATCTGTGCTGCCGTCATTAAAGGTAATTAAGCACAAGGTAATTTATTATAATTATGAATTATGAATTTATATGTGTTTAAACAGAACGACTACCAGAACTTGTGGCCTCATTTGCTGGTCCCCCAGGACCGCCAGGAAAGTCTCGTATAGGTCGACCCGGTCCAGTTGGTGGAAAGGGTGAACCAGGTTTGGATAATTCTTTTTCACTTAGATCTAAAAAAATCGCTAACTAAATCATCATATCTTGCAATAGGCGAGCCAGGCAGGCAGGGCATGCCCGGACAACATGGATTGCCCGGTTTGCAAGGTTCGACTGGTCCGCCAGGAGCCCCTGGACCGGCTGGCGAACATGGAGAAAAAGGAGACAGAGGTGTGGACGGCATCGGAAGAGATGGTCAGCCTGGACCACAAGGTCCACCGGGCAACGAAATCACTGGTCCACCTGGAAGACCGGGCGATCGTGGAGAACACGGTCGACCCGGAAATCAAGGTCCTCGTGGTCAAACTGGTGACCCAGGCACATGCCCCGACTGTGGATATGCACAGGCTGCCTACGCCTACAATCCATACCCGCAACAGAGTAAAGGGCCACCAAGCAACTACAAGGGTTAAACGAACTTTATTGTATGGCTAGAATAAAAAGTGAACTATAATTTTATGTTTTAAAATGACTATAAATAGTAAATACTTAATATATATATATATATATGTAAATAGCATTGCCGACAAACAGTCGCGACGATTTATCGACGTATAAGCTCTTTGACATGCATACACTGCACTTACACACACGTGTGTTCTACTCTAAATCAATGCGACGCCACCATAAATTATAAGGAAATATATAATACATTTCTAATAATATGCTTGTTTTGATTGAAAATATATATCCTATTTTATAAATATATTTTTTTTCTGTTTAATTTATCCTTTGTTGATTTCTATTTAGATGAGTGACTTTTAGAAAATCGATATCAATTCTTGATGTTCAGTGCTGATGTGGCTAATATTACTTTTTCTCTTCACAATATATTTTCAAAAAATGTTTATTATTATTTTCAATACATCTAATTATCATATTTTTGAAAAAAAATGTTGATTTTGTATTTTTATGTAAATTATTATATCTGTTCCAATTTTCATAAAGATTGGGCCCGTAAATCGAAATTTGATATTTTTTTTCGATTTTTCATGTAAAT
>JAAAKO020010066.1:0-18056 GCA_010015015.2 Bolitophila cinerea | reverse complement strand
GTACACTATTCTTAAGTATCACTTTGTATAAGACTTTAAAGTCTTTTGGTACCAATAAACGAATTTAATAATAAATAAATAAAAAGAAATACTATTAAAAAACAAGTATTTTCACTTTATGGCATCACTGCGCCATCTAAACTCAAACACAGGCCAAACTCCAACCAGCGATCTCTGCGGTAAATAGCACAACTACTATGTCAAACTTTATAATGTTTTTGACAGCGAAGTCAGGCCCAAATCAATAACGCAAATATTTAATAAAATCCTCAAAAAACAGGACAAAGCGACGAATGCTGACCGTTTAGTTGGGCCTAGTGAAACGGGTAAGTGCCGGTCAACCGTTTGCTATTTGTGGCGTTCAGTTCAATGCTTTAAAACTCCGTAAAGGCGTATTCTTAATACGTTGTGTTATGGTGGTACTTTGTTTGACGAGCCTCCTCCGACCCAAGCCCCCCCGGCTTCTGTGCTTCCAATCTGTTGCATTATTTCCGGTTATCTTTACTCGAACCGAGTGTGAGTGTCCAGTATATTTGTGTACGGCATTGCATTACAACGATGCCGAATTAGTACTCTTGAAAAATATTCAATAGATTGAGGTTATGTCTGTGTTTACACCCTTTTTTGATTTGTCCTTTAGATTTTTTTGTATGCGTTGGGTTGAATAATAATCAGTACCTCCGTGACGTGCATTTTATAATATTGTCATTAAACGTTTTTAGATAGTTCAAATAATAATATGCTATGTTTTTCTATTATAGTTTTAAGGGACCCATATATACTATGCTGGAAACATAGTCTATATATAAGTATATAGCACCAGCATTGCTCTAGACCAAAACATATTAACGTTTAGTTACGAAGCCATTGGATGAAAACAGCACACCACAGACCAGTCATCGCCACATCGCACACACAACCGAAGAAAATTGTCAGTTTCACCAGAGACGGCACCGATTTTACTGTTAACCATCATCAACCCCGTACGCAAATGGCAACTAACACAAAACACAACAAAACCCAAGAAGATGTTTGCTATGTCGTCGCTAAGTACGACTATGCGGCACAGAGTGCTCAGGAGCTAGATCTGCGGAAAAATGAACGCTACATCCTGCTGGACGACTCAAAGCACTGGTGGCGTGTGCAAAACACTCGTGGTCTATCCGGATACGTCCCCAGTAACTATGTAAAAAAAGAGAAGCCATCACTGTTTGATAGTATTAAGAAAAAAGTGAAAAAAGGATCGGGGTCAAAGACGTTGCCAAACTCATCGCCATCGCGACAGGTCGAGAATGCTACGATGAACCGACAACTTCCACCCGATCCTTCCGAGGCGATCGGCACGGCCATCGTAAAGTATAACTATCAAGCACAACAGCCTGATGAGCTCTCGTTGACCAAAGGAACGCAGATCTTGATATTGGAAAAGTCAAATGACGGTTGGTGGCGTGGCCAGAATGGCAACGCAATCGGCTGGTTTCCTAGTAACTATGCTACCGAGGAGTGTGATAACAACGAAGAACATCACACGTACGCAATGGCTGAAAACGTTTTAGACATTGTTGTGGCATTGTATCCGTTCAATTCGAACAATGACCAGGAGTTATCGTTCGACAAGGGCGATCGTCTAGAGATTCTAGATCGACCAGCATCGGATCCGGAATGGTAATATTTTTTGGATATTTATGCTTATTTGTTTCTAGTAGTAAATAATAATTGTAATATTCTATACAGGTATAAAGCACGTAATAATGGTGGACAAGTAGGACTGGTGCCTCGTAACTATTTAAAAGAACTTTCTGAGTACTTGGCTCAGCCGTACCGAGGTTGTTTGCCGGGCAGCAATGAGCCTCCACTAGAGCAGCAGCGCAGCAATTATCCAATGTCCGCTCCAGTTCCGCCACCACCAAATCAAGTGCAACCGGAACGACCAAACCTGGCTGGAAAGAGTTGGTATTATGGTGCCATAACCAGAAACCAGTGCGACACCGTTCTCAATCAGCACGGCCACGACGGTGATTTTCTTATCCGGGACAGTGAAACTAATGTAACATATACCTTATAAGAAATTATTCTTTATTTAAGGATTTCTTTTGAAATATTTTCAGATGGGAGATTTTTCAGTGTCCCTGAAGGCACCTGGCCGAAACAAGCACTTCCGCGTACACGTCGAAAGCAGCATGTACTGCATTGGCCAACGCAAATTCCACACCTTAGATCAATTGGTCGACCATTACCAAAGAGCTCCAATCTATACGAACAAGCAGGGCGAGAAACTGTACTTAGTTCGATCGCTTCCCAAAGCAAACGGTACTTAGAAATTATCTAGTTAAAATTACTTTCTCAAAAAAAAACTCGATATAATTCCGTTACGAGAGATATTTTGTGCGACCGCGTTTTTTCGTTTGTGTTTTATACTACATTTTTATACATAACTACCGCCGAGCCGTGTTTGGCGGTATATTTCTTCGGTCGCTGAATTTGTCGTGCAACCTAATTCGTTTTCTATTTAAATAAACTAAAAAAACGTTTTCCTTCTCGCCGTCACGAGAAAAATGAGTGGCACGTTTAATATGTACGAGAGATGAGAAAAAATGTAACTTTAAGTAATTTAAGAATTTTTATATAATTTATATACTCATAACTGATAAGTAGACACCTACACCTACAAGTAATATACAATACTATATAAACAACACACATATACACAATCATACACTTTCAATAAGTCTCTTTAATGAAAACACACACTTTTAGACCACATTATGTATGTGGATGTGTAGATTTATAAACAACAAACTAACCGGGCTTGATATAATATTTAAACATACAAACGTACACACACCCCTAAACTTTTATTTATATGTAAAGACATTAAATTTTCCGGCCAATGCAAGAAATAGCGATATCGATATTTGTATATATTTTTTTTACGTTGCTAACATACACCTACACATACACAGAAATTCAAGACAAAACACCATTTACACATATTGGTATATATCAATTAAGCTTTGAATGTATTTACGCGATATATACATACATACATAATATATAAAGAGTCAGTGTGATTCCATATGCATTAACATATTTGGAGAAAGTGATGCGCGCAATGCACAATTGAGAAAGGGCCACAGAGTTAGCAAGGCGCTTGTTATCTTGCTAATTAAAATATAAAAGTAACTAAAATTCACTCACAAACCGTAGCCTCTAGAAACTCGTATATTTTGTTTGGTGATATTTCGCCATTATTATTTTTCTTTGTATAACTATTTAGCAAAAGAGGATCGTATTTTAAAATTTCTAGTCGAATTACATTACCTTTTTGGACAACGGTTTCTATTTGAATTTTCCAAGTTTAGCAGCAGACTATTTTTCATCACCACATACATTTGATAATGTGAAGTGAAAATAGCTTTTTATATACTATTCACACCCAAAATAAAACACCCCCCACACACACAAACAAACATAATAACATTATCTTAGTTCGACACAAACTCAGACACAAGACCTAATTGTCAATACAAAAACATTTCGATTACATAACGTAATATGTATTTCATAGCTGTATGTATATCTCTGTAAAAATATAATTTATTCACTAATCCTTACACACATCAATGGGCGAATTTACGAACACACACACATCGTAATTGTGTGTGGATAATTCGTTCCGTTGTTTATTTAAAAGCCATACACACGTACCCACACACACAAATGCCGATCAAAATAAAATATACTTTTTAATAGTATATACTTAACCCTTTAAATTAAAACATACTGATGATTTTAAACGCATAGAGAAATCAAAAAAAATAGTTTTTCCGTATTAATTGATTAAAAAGAATAAATTGAATTGAATTTTGTAATTATATATACTTTCGTTTCCTGATCAATTTTCATTGTTTGTTTTTTTAGATAACACGAAATTATAAAGAAAGAAAATATCAATAAAATACTACGAAAATACTTAAAGATTTTTTATGAGCTGAGAAATCGGGGTAATGATTTCTCGGGAGAAAATTTAGATTTTTATAAAAATATAGTTTTACGTTTTTTTTTAAATCAATTATTAAAAAGTTTTTCTTTATAAAATCCCTAGTTTTTTTAAAGGGTTTCTTTCTAGAAAAACAATATTTTCTATTAAAAGTCAAATACTAGAGATATCTATAGAAAAATACCAGATAAAATACTATAGAATTTCTATAGACAAATACTATATATAGAAAAAGGCCATTGTCAATAGACGCGAATCGTCTTCAAGACATTGTCTCAATTTGATAAGATTTCACATCGCTGGAGTAGTTGTTGTAAGCCACACAAAAGCTTAAGACTACATCTAAGATTTAAAACTGTGTATTATTATCTTAATCAAATGCATAATACAAAATAAACATTTCGTTGCAAATTCATCGTACGCTTGTTGGATACGCAAAACATGGAGTTGCCTTATCTCACCAGCGAGAAGCAACAGAAGACGTGTGAGTTTTTTTCCTATTGACTTGTATGTGCTTGTGCATGGCCTCAAGCGATAAGCCAATTCATTAACTATATAATACACTTAGTCGGCGGAGATATACAAATTCAACTCTGGAAAAAGTCTCAAATCAATTCTTATACTACGTAGCGTTCCGTACGTGTTTAGTAGATCCGTTGTGTTATTGTAATTCGTTCAGCTCTTGTCCAATATGTTATCGGGTCTCGATCTATATATTGTTTCTGTGGATGTCAAGGACATTCGTTGGCCCACCTCGCTAGGAGCACACGGATCTGATGCAATGGTTTGTGATATTTTACTGTTTATATATTTTTACAATATGTTCTATTCAATTTTGTTAATCCCCAGCACACCGATCCAAACTATTCGTGTGTATATGTCACCGTAAATACAGAACGGGGCGTCTGCGGCCACGGTCTTACTTTTACACTTGGTCGTGGCAATGAAATCGTTCTGTTGGCAGTGAAGGCTATGAAATTCATGATTGAAGGTCGAAATGCCGGTGAGATTTTTAAGAATTTCAGCACGTTCTGGCGAGAGCTGACCAGCGAATCACAATTACGTTGGGTAAAAGTGTAAAATCGGAGTTATATGATACATCAAATAAATTTCTTTTTCTCATATATACAGGTTGGACCAGAAAAGGGTGTCACGCATTTGGCGGTTGCCGGCATTATAAACGCTCTGTGGGATCTATGGGCTAGACTGGAAAACGTTCCATTGTGGAGATTACTCACGGATATGGAGCCAGAGGTAAGATTTACTCATTAATATTAAGCATCTATTTTTTGTAATAAAACAATTTATTTAGATAATAAGGCATATAAAGAAAAGACGTAAAAACTCTTACTATTTACACGAGTTAAATACCATAGACATAGATATTGTAATGTATTGCGTTTCCGCTCAGAAAATAGTATAGAAGTTTTCATTCATTTGTTCGAATGTGTGTAAATGTATGCAGCGCGTGTGTGTTTGTGTGAAACTAGCTGTATGTGTGTATATCTGATCAACAAAAAAAGAAAATAATATTAAAAATTCAGATAACTTAAGCAACTACATAAAAAATAAAACAGGTACACCCGAATGGCAAAAGCGGTACGTGCTATATGAATGGGACGACACGACGTTGATAAAAGATAATGTCTGACTTTACGTGTCAACATAACCAAATGCTAATTAATACACAATTTAAAATTTGCAAAAGCACACACACTTACACACATTTACACACCAGTCTCGTGATTTAAACAGATTTTTACACTCAAGTATTCTTTATGGTTAATTATAAATAGCTATAAATAACAACATATAATAACCGCACGACGTCTGTGAGCTTGTTCCTCTAATGTTCGTCGCCACCAATGTCCAGATCATCGTCATCGTCTTCCTCCTCCTGGCGTCCGTTGCTCTCGTTCAGGCAATTCGTCATCGAGAGATTGTTATTGTTTGACGGTCGTAAACAACCCGGTCCAGCGAGTGCCTTTGGAAAACGATTTAGGTATCGGTCAAGTCGTAAGAACTTGATCGACACCAATCGACTGTCAAACCACCAGCCATTAATCTGATCATGCATCTGGCCAGCATCAGCCGGCGTAGCACAGCGCACGTAAACACAACAGCTGCTCTTGTCCAGCTCAATGTCAAACACCCTGCATGCACTGCCTACCTTCTCGAGAATGGCATCCTGAATAGTTTGCTGTAGCATCGGATTCGTGGCCTCGTACTTCTCAAACATCTGACGTATTTTTAGACACTGTGTCGGTGGATTCGAGATCTTGTTTGTGTTTTCAAATGCTGGACTCTGCCACTGTTTAACGCTAGCGGATGTTGTACGTTTTCCTACAGTACGCGTTGTAACGACCGTATCAATCCAACGCATCAGCCTACAATCTTCTCCGTTTCGGGTGCCCAACTCAAACTGTATACGACTCTCGTTGTTTTCTAAGAATTTAATTGCCTCCTCCCAGGCCCATTCCATTTTCGATCGTTGCGCTGGAGCAATGAGTTTGTCTCTCAAATGGTTTACGACCACTAAGGCGGTCGGAGAATTTCCACTTTCAGACGACGAACGTTCCATCAGTGAACTAATAATATCACTAACCAAATTGTTCACACGATCACGTCGTTCCTGACGGAATGCAACTACCTGCTGGTATACGAAATACGCAAAGTACACGACAACGCTGAACAGTCCAATGCCGCCGACAATCAGGAAGTACGTTTGTAGTTTAATGTATATCATACAAAAGAACGGTAGCCGAGGGTTAAGTACAGCAAAGTAATTACCCTGTGTGGATCGCAATCGAACCACTTCATCGAAATCAAGTAGACCACCGTCAGCGTTGCAGTGTGTAATTCGCCATTGTGGATTCAACTCAATTAAATATTCCATGTTGTGTAGATAACGTAACGCAGACACAACGTGCAGGCGTGGATCTTTAGCAATGGCATGATTTATGACCTCTTTAGCGTTCATCGTAAACGGTGTAACCGAATCAGTGCATCGAGTGCGTTCCACGCGACGCTGTAGCTCTGTGACCGTAATGCGTAGCAGATCAAGCGTTTGTTTGAATTCATCGGTTTCAATGCAGCTCGTACCGCCTTCGTTTGACTTCCTATTTGATAACGGACAAATGGAGTATGTAATATCTTTAGGATCTAGGGTGTTGGCCAGATCAGGACTAATGGTCATGTACATGAATGCTACCAAAGCAAAGAATACAATCAGAGCACTGAGCAGGATGCATGGTACAAATGTTTGCTTGACTCCGTACTGTTGGTCGAGCTTGTTCAAAAAATTCGAGAAAGCCTTTCCAATGGACATAGACGAATTGGCCGTCTCAGAAAGATACATTGTTGAATCATTCGAGTAGCGTGTTCGATGTAGGATACTTCGTGCCGATGCTGCTGAGCGTCGGACATTATCTATGGTCAGAGAATAATTTTTTGTTAACATTATTGGACGGTTAGGATAAAACGATAAACACTTACTTGACTCCAACACGGTGGTACCGCGTAAGTTAAGTAGCCGCTTAGTGAAATCACTGAGGTACGGTGACTCTTCGACTGTGTGACCATTTGATGGTGATGGTGTTCCGTATGTACTCGAGCGAAAGCTCGAATGAGCCAATGGTGTCGTTCGTAGACCAGGTGGTGTACTTTGTGTCGGTAATGGCGAATAATCATTTCGACCAGACATACGACTGCTAAGGCTGCTTGGTGAGTGTACATAAGGATCGTTCTCTTCATCTGTATCTGACGGCGTTGTATGTGTTGACAACTGTGTGGGAACGTACACAGACTGTCTAGACTGCACGGGTATCTTTGTTGTTCGAGCAGCAGACGCAGCGGCAACGGATGCAACAGATCGACGAGTTGTGGTACTCTCTGGTGGTGGCATAGCCGTAAGTCTAGACTTGGGCAGCGCTGTTATTGTTGAACGTGCCTTGCGACGTGTGTCTCCTCTGTCCGACAGGTCCTCATCCGAAGAATATCGTGTTGCGAACGATGTTTCTCGTCGTAACTTTGACTTTTCACCGTTCATATAATTTCGTAGTTTCTTAATCAGAATTTTCTTAGTGGTCGATGTTACCGGCAAATTCGGGAAGCCATATTGAATAAGGCGCCGTCGAAGCTCATCATCACTCAACTGCTCTAGATTATCCATCGTTTCCTGTTTGCACACAGACACCAAGCCAACTGTAACTGTTAATGCATCAAATACCTATATATGCTTCCTGCAAACCACTTCTTCGTCTGTATGTGTACTCTTACGCGCCCCTTCGAATGTATTATATTTATACACAATCAATTCTAACCACACTTTCGCCTATATTATTTGTCTATTTTTAGTTCTGCGTCATTTTACAGATTTTTTGTGTGTATGTATAATGTTGCAAATTGGTTTTTGACGATTATTTTAAGCGTTTTGAGCTTGCCGATTTTTATTTTATCGAAACGCGAGAGCAATAATTTAAACTAAAAATTTTGCAACAATTATGTGTGTTTAAATGGAAAACAGACGCAACATAATATACACACATCAATTATTTAAAGTTTGGAAGAAAAAGTTAAATTTCATAAAAATGCGTTGCGATTTGGCGTTTGCGCGTAGCTAGAGCACTTGACGTTTGGTTTCAGATTTTTAAAATATGCGTTTGCGGCGTTGCGCGTTTTGTAATATTAGACATTAGAGCATACTCATGCGTCATGCCTTTTGAGCGCCTTCCGCTGGTTCTTCACTGAGATTGTAGATGGCGCAGTTGTAATTGGAGGATGTGTGTAATTAAAATTTAGTATAACCGTATTAAAAAAGCACATATCATTTTTTTTCATTACAATTTATATTATTGTTTAAAATAATGTATAATTCCAATTTGTTATATTTTTGAATTGTCGCATCAGTTGCTTGTATCTACCATCGACTTCCGTTACCTGAGTGAAGTTATCACTCCCAAAGAAGCCATTGCGATGCTAAGGAAGAATCAAAATCAAAAAGCAGATCGAGTTGCTGAGCTCCTTGAATCAGGATATCCAGCGTACACCACACAAATTGGTACATAATAATGATTTTTATTATCTAAATTCATAATTATTATAAACAGGTTGGCTGGGCTACTCGGATGAGACAATTAAGAGTATGTGCCAGAAGTATGTGAAACTGGGATTTAAAGCGTTCAAAACTAAAGTCGGCCAGAATCTGGACAGCGATCGCGCAAGGTGTAAATTAATTAGACGTGAAATTGGATGGAAAAACAAATTAGTTAGTTCGAATTGAATTTGAATTTATTTTAACAATTTATTTTAAATATGGTTTTAAATAGATGCTTGATGCCAATCAAGTATGGGGAGTAAAAGAATCTATTGAGTGGATGGAGAAACTCACAGAATTCAAGCCATTGTGGATTGAGGAGCCAACTTCACCCGATGACGTGCTCGGACACGCTGCAATAGCTAAGGCGCTGAGGTAAAATAAAATCAATAATTTTCGGATGTATTAATAAATTTAAATTATTTCAATATAATTTTGCAGACCTTTTGGAATCGGTGTGGCCACAGGAGAGATGTGCGCAAACCGTGTAATGTTTAAGCAATTCCTGCAGGCCGGTGCCATGGAGTACTGTCAAATTGACTCGTGCCGAATTGGTGGCGTTAATGAGATACTCTCCGTGTATTTGATGGCAAAGAAATTCAACGGTTTGTGTATTTACAATTTTGATTTCTATAAAAAAGTTTTCAATAATGCATTCCGTATAGTTAAGGTTTGTCCACACGCTGGTGGCGTCGGTCTCTGCGAAATGGTCCAACACTTGCAAATGTGGGATTTTACATCATTGTCCTGTTCAAAGGATAACCGTTTTGTGGAATACGTCGATCAGCAACACGAGCAGTTCGTCGAACCAGCAATAATCGAGAATGCTCATTATGTAGCTCCGTCTGTAAGAAAATAGTTTTTCCTTATTTGTTAGATGATTAATTATATATATATAATTAATATATTGTCGGTTTATCATCAGGCTCCAGGGTACAGCACAGAATTGAAGAAGTACGCAATTGAGAATTTTGAATATCCAAATGGCATAGAATGGCAGCGGATGTTCGAGGCAGGAATTTTTAAAGAAGAGACTTATTTTTAGATTTTGTAATAAGTAGGGCAAAAAGTCTTTATAGAACATATTTTGTCAATTTAAATTAATTAGCCAGTTTATTAAATATTATATGATATTTGTTTCATTATTTATCTATAAGATAATGAATTGTAAACAAAGTTATTACCGATAAAATCATCTGCAAAAATGTAAAAAATGCTATAAAAAATCTTTTGTATATTAAGATTTACCTAAAATTCAAATATGCATTAAAATTAAAATGTATAATATCAATTAATATATTTTAAAATACCAAACATTTCAAAAACACTTTTCACCATACCTTACCCCATCTATGATTTGAACTCGAAACTATAAAAAGCGGGAAATACTGTTTTGCAGGTGTCAAATAATTGCAAAAAAACTTGTATTTCATGTTCAATTCTAAAACAAGACCAAAGGAAAACATTTAAACCTAGAACTCTTTATATACCTGTCTTTAATCGTCAATATCCTAAAAAATCATGTCTTACAAGCAAAAAACGATGCGGTTTGCCCACACCGATGGCCACACGCATTGCTGTTACACCGAAGACGGAAAGTATGTATATATCAATCTCATTAGCCAATGTGACAAGGAATATATACTTACAGACAGCTTTTCCTTCTAGCCATATAGTAACGACCGGTGCCGACGGTGATATTCGAACGTGGAAGGGTATCGATGACGACGATCCAAGCTCAATGGTCTTTGGTGAGTTCATACTGTGTATCGTTCACTATGACAACCGATTCCTGGCCTCCGTCGACACCAATGTCGTACAAGCCCTAACATTTCCGGACGGAAATGCCGACGGAATTCTGTTTAGGTTTACCGCACCGGTCACGTGCATTAAAGTGGGCAAGGAGGTACACACACAAAATCCATCAGTATTTTAATACAAAATATATTCACATTAAAATGTTTACATCAAGTTTATTGCGGCTGGATCCGAAGATATGAACGTTAAGGTAACACGTCGCGACAACAACGATGCAGTTTTTGAGTTAACCGGTCACGAAGGTCCAGTGTTAAGTTTGGACATATGTGCGTCAAAGGGTTTGCTTGCTTCAGCTTCAGGCGACGGTACTCTGCGTGTCTGGAATCTGTCTGAGAAGCAAGAAATCAAATCTATTTCGGGCTTTGAGAAAATAAAGAGTTTTTATGCAGCTAAAACTTTTAGTTAGTCGTACAATATTTATCTAAAAATAGGTGATACAATAATATTTCAAAATTATGTTATAGTTTCTCCTTCGTTTGAGCCCACCAAGGGAGATTTCATGGCATACATTCAAAAGCAGCAAATTGTTATTGTTGACACCACAGCATGGGATATTAAAAATACACTGAAGGATGAAAAGGTACGTACAAATATTAAAAATGTCTATACATGTTTTTATAATATTTATATATCATTGAGTAGAACACATCAAACTACAGCGTGTGCTCGTACTCGCCGTGTGGTCAGTTTCTGTGTGCCGGAACCGTCACCGGTGAGCTATCCATTTGGGACATAAGATCCGGTCATATTCTAAAGGGAAAGAATACCTTCACCAATGATCACTGCATTACGGCCATTGACTGGAGTCCCAGCGTAAACGGCGAATTCGTGTACGCTGACAATTCCGGGCAATTTGGTATGGTGTTTGAAATGTGTGGTACAAATGCGGAACGTGAAAACGACATTGGAGAAAATCAATCAGAAGTCGGTGAAGATGTAGACTTTGGGGACAGTATGCATTGTTTAATAATAAAATTATGATTATTTTTTAAAAATATTTTTTAATTTTAGTGAAATTTGATGACGAAGACGAAGACAACGAAAACTGTGTGTCACTCGAGCGGCTTAAAAATGACACAATGAAACACACGGTCAGAGATGAAATTGACGATATACTCGATGAGAAGACAGCGGGCAGTGAGAAAAGTTATGCTGATGATCAAGTGGCAATGGTTAAAACAATTCCATTGCAGCCACCATTCCAGCCGAGTTCATCACCTAAGCATCTGGAGCACCGATATATGGTATGGAATGGTGTCGGTATTGTACGAGCGCATACCACTGATTCTGAGAATTCAATTGAGGTTGAGTTTCACGATGCGAGCGTGCATCACGGCATTCACATGAGTAACTATTTGCACCACACGATGGCTAGCCTAAGCTCAACCGTACTAGCGTTGAGCGGGGAAACCCCGAGGTACAGACATAAAAATATTTTAGATTTTTATTAAAATTAAACTATTTTCAGTAAGCTTGTGTGCATCGCTTTGGGTTCGGGTGGTCGGGAGTGGTCAATTTCTTTGCCCGACTGCGAGGAAGTCCTTGCGGTCGCTGCATCCGAAAAACTGGTGGCCGTCGTTACAGATTCTCGATTCTTGCGTCTCTTCAGCGTAATGGGCACTCAGCGTGAAGTGGTCGCACTCGCAGGACCAGCCGTTTCGGTGGCCGGCTATGGAGACACAATCATGGTTGCCTACCACAGCAGTCTGGCAACCGGAAACGATCAGCACATATCGATGCTGCATGTGCAAGCCATCGGCTTGAGTTTGCGCTGCAGGGATATAAAATTGCCACTGACGCCAGACACGAAGTTAACCTGGATAGGTTATTCAGATCGCGGCTCGCCGGCTTGCTGTGATTCGCTCGGCATGATCCGAATGTTTTGCTTGAAGTCAAACTACTGGATGCCAATCTGTGATACAAGTCTTCACGTATGTCGTATGATGAAAGAATTTCTATTTTTTTAAATTATTAATTGTCGCAATGGTACAGATCAAAAACGCATCAGACCACTTTTTTATTGTGGAAGTATCGGAAACGGCACAAATTGTGCGTGCCATAATCTGTCGAGGAGCCACGTATCCGATGACAAACCCAAAACCGATGGTCACCGAACTGGCCATGCAGATTCCGATGTGTGACTTGGATTCGGAGAAAACCTTGCTTGAGGAATCGCTTATGCGATACGCTAACTTCCAGGTGGACAATACAGAGAAACAAATGAAGGAGATTGCCATTAAGCTGTTTGCGGTAATTTGAAGAGTCCTAGGCTATTGCTTAAATCGATTTTAATACATTTTTTTGTTTAGCTTGCATGTCGCTCGGAAATGGAATCACGTGCCAGAGAACTGATTGAGATGATAGGCTCACCGAACCTGTTGCCATTGGCTATAAAGTATGCTGGCAAATTGGGTCGTCTGCATTTGGCTGAAAAACTTAGTGAACTAATGCCACAGTTTGAAGAGAAGGTATATAGGATGTATGATTCTGTTTGTTTTCAGAATTCATGTTTTTTCTTTGGTTACGTCAACAGGAACGAGAAAAGGAAAAATATTTGAACGACGTAGAATCTGAAGCTTTGAATATTTTGCACAATATTCCAATGAATCCGACGCTTCTGTTGGCCCAACGCGATAAGGCCGCTAGTCCATTGATTGTGCCTGTATGTACTCTATAAATTATATTAGATTTGACTATTTTTTTATGGTATTTTTCTTTCCACAGAAACCAATGACATTGACACAGCTCAAGCGCAATCCCTTCAAACGAGGATCAACTGGTGGAAGTGCCTCAAAAGCTGTGAACAATCCGTTAAGTCATCTAACCGACAAAGCCATTGGCTACAATGAAACACAGGACTCGCAGAATATAAGCGGAATAGTGACAATGGACACCACCGAAGACACTGAGCATAGTGCCTCATCCGAAAACAATGAGAACAGCAGCACAAATGGGGTACAAAGTGGCAATGACCACATATTGTTTATATATTTACAAAATATTTGTTTTTTTTTTTAAATCTAGAATGCCAATGCTGCACCGCCACAGACTTTTATGTCCTGGTACAGTGAGCACAAGGAAGAAGTTCTGCTTGAATTCCCCGATGCGGTGCCAGCAGAACTAACTAAGCACGCTATGAAAAAGTTTCGTGCCATGTCGGCGCTCAGCAAAGACACGGCCTCGTCAGCGGCCACATCCAAGCGAAAGGCCAGCGAAGAAGTACAACGTTCCGAGTCGGGTGTAAAAAAACTGGCCAAGTTTGCCAAATCAAACTGATGAAGTATTTCCTTCTCCATATATAAACATAGACTAAGCCTTACATTTCTTATATTATTTTAACTAGAGATTATTTATAATATAATATACATTTTATTCCAATGAAATCTAATAATAAGAACATATCCTCATTTGATAATATATATAGTGTATTCATTTTAATAAAATTTAATATAATACAGATTTTCAATAATAATTTACTGGATTGTGTGAGAGATAACAAATAATAATGGTAAATACAATAAATATGTTAATAATTTATTTGTATATTGATATTTTTGTTTTTGTTAAAATGCATAAATATATTAAATATATGTTTAATAGGTGTGTGTAATGATAGTCGCTATATATATAACTTCAATATATAACTCATCCACTTTAAATTGTGACTCTCTTAAAGTCACTCACTACAATTGCAATTCCTTGTCATTCATTTTATATTGAACCCGTTTTTTGTATTTGTACCATTCATTTCATGCTATTCGCTGTTTTGGGCAAAACTCATTGTGGATAATATCTACAAAACAATATTTAAAACTACCCTCCACCAAAAATTACTGAGATGACAAGAGAATAAGAGAGAGGTAGAGATCCGTACAGATCTGGCTGTGGTTTATATAAATGTTGAAATTTCCTCTGCTATTCTGGCACACTTGAGGTGCTTTCATGATAAGTATTATTTGTGTTTATGTTGATTGTGTATAGTGGTTTAATATGTTAATATAAATATGTGTGCTTTTTTAAATTTAGAAGGATATTATATATTATTTTCTCTTAGTTTTGTTTGTTATGGTTATATCAGTAAAATATTCAAAATATATATGTATTGTATATATTATAGGACAGTTTTAAATTAAAATTCACAGCTGTTGGTAAAATTTAACTAGAATGTGTACGTTTCGTTTGTTTGTGTGTGTGTTTGTGTGTTTGATAGGTGCGTTTTAGTTTTACATTTTGTTTGTGTTATCGATATGCAATTTCCCGTTAGAGGAAGCCAGTCCGAAATTTGTTTTTTTTTTAAAGTCTACTAGCTTCGTATTCTGGGATATTGGTAAGACCTGTCTCCAGATTGTGCCAATAGTAAACGGGTGGACCTTGCGTGAAACAGTATTTTGTGTGGAGCGGCTCGTCGTCCACATAGTACATCAAATAGAAATTGCACATTTCGTCCTCATTGGTGGCACTATACAAATGGCGTAAACATATAAGTAAAAAATTGGTATTTAAATATATATTTAAGCTCTGTACCCAATGTAGGTGGGACCCTTGCGATGGCTCTCCATTGTGCATCTAGCCGCAATTGTGTCGTTCTGATAGATTGGCTCCGTATTCATGATCGGGTAGAACATCTGAGGTGTCAACGGATCACGCTTGCCGAGCAGAGTCCATTGATCCTGTCCCTTTGAATCTTTGCGTACACGATAGCCAGACACCACCTTGCCCAATTCGTGTGTGTGCGTTCGGTACGCAAACGGATAGAGTACCTTGTTTTCTGTGATCTTACATGCAGTTTCCATGTGCTCGCTTCGCATGGCCTCAATAACACCAGAGGTTCCCATCACTAGAACACCGGCCTGTTTGCTCATCCTGAAAGTAAACGCGTCGAATTTTTATGTGTTTTTTATTTTACGCAAAAACACTAACTTCTTTAGCGTGTAGTGAATGAATAGTCCTGAATTGTCTGTGCTTCCGTCTATAAATAAACAGATTAAATTTCAAATATATTTTTATATATAAATACATTTATGTTTAAATCTTCTTAATATTACCTTTAAACCTTTCAACGTGCGCGTAATGCACTTGTAGCACAAGATATTTGATAGGTGAGTCCTTGCCTACGAGGAATCCAACATCCTCGGGAAGGTTAAGTTTTGGTGCGTCACGTGCCCACGCATAGATTATCTAAAAATATCTTATTTAGTGTCATAATAATAGTCGTAGATACTCTTAATAATACAACAAACCTGTGAAGACGATCCTTGGCCACATGGACTAGCAGTCTCTTCGTCGCTCGAATCTTTGTGAGCCATTTCACCGCAATTCCTGTAAATTACCGCAAGCAGAAATCTTAGATTTGAATAAAAAAAATATTTAAAAACCGCATATATCTTTACCAAACGGGATTTGTTGTGCCCGGTGCACCGCAGCCGTACAGGATCATGTGGTGAGCAGTGTTCATGGTAGCATTTGGTTCAAATCCAACTGCAGAAAGAGAAATAAAGTTATAAAGAAGTTTTTTATATGTCTTTAATTAAACCTCGCGTTTACCTATGTAGTAATTTTGCGAGCTGTCGATCTTTAGTGGCGTACACAAGTACAGTTCAGGCTGGAAAAAGGAAAAACAATTTTCAATATTATTGTAATTTTTGGAAATATCACTTAATTTTAAATATATTTGCGATTTTTTTTTTTATTATTTTTAGTTTTGTTTACCGCATGTTAACGCATGTTTATATGCATATATTGCTATACTATTATTTAATAGAAATGTTAAATTTAACATATCCTAATACAAATAAAATGCTTAGTTATATTTCTAAAAACGATTCTACTTAACGATCAATTTTTTTTTTTTTAAAAATGGCATTTATTTGGTTAGAAGTATTTTTGTAGTGTTATGAATCAAACTATTGTATATCTTTTGTTAGTATATATGGCTTTATTTTACACATTTGAAAGTTGTCTTAATTATATTTTGTAGTTTATTGAATTCTAGACGAAATGTAAGAAGCGGACTTAAATGAACATCTGTGTCTTGCTGACTACCGTCCGATAAGCCTGCTCCCATGTCTCTCAAAAGCACTGGAAATAGTGTTAAAACAGCAAATTACAAAGCACTTGTCTATTATTAGAGGACTTCATCCTTGTCAGTATAGTTTTAGAGCGCTATATATAGTACTATAACAGCTGTCTTAAATGTTACCGAACACATTAGAAATGGTCTAGATGGTAACAAAGCTACAGTTCTAGCTCTACTGGACTTCAGCAAGGCTTTCAATACAATCGACCACAGTATAATGTGCGTCAAACTGAAAAAGCAATTTATGTTCTCTGCCAGCGCTTGTGATTTATTGCATTTCTATCTTTCTGAGCGAACGCAAGTATCCAGTCAACGGAATGATTTCTGAACCATCACCAACATATTCTGGGGTACCACAGGGATCGGTCCTCGGACCTCTCCTGTTCAGTCTGTATATAAACGATGTTACAGGTGTTCTTCAGAATGCTAAACCCCATCTTTTTGCGGACGACCATCAAATTTATAAGACGGTGTCTGTATCAGATTTGAATGAGTGTATCAGCAGCATAAACGCAGATCTTACTGCTATTTCAGAGTGGTCTTAAGCAAATAATCTGCGGATTACAGCTGAAAAATCTCAGGATATCATATATAGTCTTCAAACAATGCATTAATACAGATAATATAGATTCACTTGTTATTTTTTTCTTTATGAGAATCTACAATTTTCAAGATCTGCCAAAACAAATAATTTAATTGTTTCAACCCATACGTCAGTCGCTATGAATAAGTCTTTTACAGTTAGAGGCTCTATCCTATATATTTACTTCCAAAACGAAGTTTCTAACAAAAGTTACGAGTTTTAAGACGTCTATACGAAGTGAGCTCGGTATTGCGTATTGGAACATATAAGCTGTATAGTCAATTCCCATTAGTTTGTTTTTCCTAGCTTCCGTTTGAATATCCTCAGTGCAAGCACTCCGTACTCCTCTTTTTTGCCTTGTTGTTGTCGTTGAATGACCAAATTATATAACTTAAAAATTTATATAATTTGTAATAATTTATTTATACTATTTTGTTGTGTTCATTAAACGCACTCTGTTTTCAGTACGCACTCTGTTGACAGT
>JAAAKO020010055.1:0-18059 GCA_010015015.2 Bolitophila cinerea | reverse complement strand
ATTATTTGGTACTGTGCAACGTGCTGTGTCGACGGTGGATTAGCCGTGTCTATCCGCGAGGGAGCGTGTACATTCTACAATGAAATATCCGATTAACTAGAATTTTATTGACGGTTTATGGGTTTCCGCTTGCGCATGGGGTTGGTATTGGTTTGGTAATATGCGGGTATAAATATTGCGGATGTACATTACTTATTAGAAGATTTATTTATATTTATATTATCTGTTTCTTTTTTGAGGTCTTAATATTGCATACACCGATAATATTGATGAGATAAGAGTTATAATTATATATACTCCATGTTTCAACCACAGCACGGTCGGGAATCAAAAAACCTTTTATTTTTAGTTTTTAAATAATACTTTTTGTTACACAACCAGGCAGTGGTTTTGGTCTAAGGCTTTCTAAAAATCTCTGTAAACTTTTACATCAGAGGTATTATTTTTTTGTTTTTTAGATCAATCTAGAGGGCACCCTATAGACAACATTTACATTTCTTCTCGGATGATCAAAAATAACACAAGGTTTATTTTTTATAAAAATCTCATGCCCTTTCTTGGGCTCGAACTCAAACCCCTAGCGTATGAACGTAACGACCTAGATAGACCAGTATGATACAGCTGCCACACTTTATTTAGGGTGAAAAGGTATACTTTTACAATGATGCAGGTATCTTTGTTGCAAAATCAATTGTAAGTTAATTTTTTTTTGGGTATCAGGAATTAATTGTATAAAGAATAATATTTTCGTACATTAATTCAGAAATAATACCTTTTATGTCATTAGCTTTTTCAGGATAATAAAGAAACATTAACTTAATTGTCATTAAGTTTTAAAACAGGACTATGTGCCAAGTTGGAGCTGGATCAAATAAGAGGAAGTGGGTTAAAAAAGTTGTCGAAAAATCTATATCGACGGTCATATATACCAAGTGAAGTTAAAAGAAAGATTTTAAAAATAGCTTATCCATATAAGCTTTTTTTTTACTTTATTTTTGGAAGGTTAAATTTACCAAAATAGTTATGGATCAAGTTATGCTCTATTTATATTGAATCATGTCTCGGGCCGCATGCTAACCTTTTACTTGATTTTTGATGATACTATTTTGATTGTTTTTTTTCTTTGCAAAAAAAAGCATAATACTACAAAAATAAGCAATCCATTCCTTCATATACAATTTTTTCTTTAATTTTTAATAAAACTTATTTTTTATCACTTTCTAATGACATAAAAACCTAATTCCAAATAAGTGAAGACCTATCTTTTTTGCTTTATTTTCGATACTTAATAAAAATAAAACTTTTTTAACACAAGCCTTTATTTATATTTATAACCATCTCCAAAAGACCGGTATGCCTATTTTCCTAATGTTATTGAGCCTTTAACCTAGTGGTCAGTGCGATGATTTATTGTAATGTGCATTCTTTTCAAGTATCTTTGTAAATTCTGTTCACGTCCGATTTGTCAAACAATAAAGGTAAAACAAATATTTTTAAAACAAAAACTTCAAAAAAATTACATATACCTTTTTTAAATTTTTCATTTAATTTTATTTTTAAGTCGCCAAGTTGGAACTGGATTGGTTAAGTGGAAGTGGTTAAATGGCCTCGATATATATAACACCCAGTCATATATACCAAGTGAAGAAAGTAAATTATTGTCACCAAAAAGTGTATTTTTCTCACAGACTTTTTTTGAGAAGAATGCGCTGCCATGTGTTAAACTTTTTTAAATTATATTTGAATTTAAAATAAAATCGCGGTAATAAGCCATTTGTTGAAGACAAAAATAAATAAAATATACCGCTTGGGATTGAAAAGGAGGACAAAATTTATGTTATTGATAAAAAATTGTAAATTAGTATATTTAGAAAAATATGCTCCGTTTCAATATTCAAAAATATTAAAAATAATTTTAGAAAACATCAAAAATGCAAACGGAAATCTAAAAAAATAATGTTAAATCATGTTTTTCAAAGGGGCAATTCTAATGTTTATTAAGAAGTATCCACTTTTTAGGCTATTTCTTAAAAATACAAATTTGAGCAAAACAATTAAAAAAATAAGTTTATTATATTTTATTATTTAAAAAATCCCTGAAAGTAGAAAATATATTTAAATATTTTGTATTTCGAAGTATATATACTTACTTCAAATTCAAATTTACAAACAAAGTATTATATATTTTTGAGAAATTAAACATCACATCGTTTTTTATGTCGTCATTACAGTAGATATTTAAAAAAAAAAAGATCAAAAAAGCATCATTTCCTGTTGTGGTGTTGTTACGCCCGTGATTTTTTGTTTTCACACATGTTACAGATATTTTTTAAAGATTATTTTTGGTTGCTCTATTTATATTGAATAAAGGATATTGTTGACTCATCTATTTTTAGTTCACAAGAGCTATTTATATATTTATACTATGTATGTATAAACATGAACCCGAACAACCTCAAAGTTCAACAAGAAATCAATTTAAACGATTTTCACTGGCACAGTATAACTTTTCATTGTTCGTCTGCACACAATATATGCAGGCTGTGCAGTGCAGACACATGCTTATCGACAAACACACATACATATACATATATTCCCTACAAATCTCACCCAATATAACTAAAGTATTGCATTTCAATTTCTATGGGTCTATTGTACTGTATTTGCACTCTATATACGGTTAAACTCACACAATAAGACATAATTGCAATATTTGAAACACATTTTCGATGTTTTTGTATATATATATATATATATATATATATATATATTTAATATAGTTTAGCTAGACAGACAATAAACACGTTCCTTCTAATTTCAGCTACAATATACAATAAACAATAATTCCAATCGAGCTTCCAAAGGTTTATCGTCAGTTCGGATAGCGTGCAACACGCGGCTGCCAAAATTTTATAAGGGTTTGTTTGTGTGTGTAGTAGGGTGGTTTGAAATGAGATTTTATTTTTATATATGTTGTAAAACCGCTTAAAATTTGCGAATAAACTTTATGCACATTAGCTCCATATACAATTTTTTCGAGGCCATCTTCATTGGGGCGGGTCGATTGAATGTAAGTTTGTATGGGAAAAAATTGGATTACCTACGAAATCCCGCGTTTCAAAATCCCGTGGTTCAAAATTCTGCGTTTCAAAATCCCGTGATTCAAAATCGCGCGTTTCAAAATCCCGCGTTTTTTTTTAAAAGAGCCTTGAACCCACCACGCTAAGAGTGGGTAAATGTTGTATATATATAAATCCCGTGCTTCACTTTTTTTTTTACTAAACGGGATTTTAAAATGCGGGATTTCGAAATGAGAAATTTTAAAACACCGGATTTTTTTGAAAACGCGGGATTTTGAAACACTGAATTTTGGATTTTGAATATATTTATAATTGGTTAATCATGAAAAATATATAATTTCAAATATGTTTAAGCAAATAAGATTTGGAAGAATAAAAAATATATACATAAAAAAAAAATCAAAAGGTCTTAAAAATTTAAGAAAATTGTACAGAATCCTTAATATGCACAATTCTGTGGTCTTTATTATATTTTATAATAAAAATGTAATATGTATATGATTACACAATACAATGCTAAATTATGTACACGATATAATTATTTAAATTTATTTTAAAATATATACTATATATATTTGAAAATGTATAGACATTTCTTACATTTACATTTGTTTTTATTTTTTTAAATATTTAAACCTTTTTATCACTTTGTTAGATACCTATTTTGCCATTTCATATAACCTTAATATCCGGGATCTACTAATGATGACATTATTAAGAATAAAAAATGAGCCTATCGGCTGAAACTGCATATGTTTCATTAAAGGATTTTTTTAAATTTATAAAATTCGGATTTGGCTAACTGTGGGCACATAAGTGTAAGCTATTATTATACAATTGATTGAACTTCTTCTTTTGCTGATGCATTTTTAGTAATTTAATAAATAAACACATCAATCCTCAGTCAACTTAAAACTGACTATGACCTATCTCACCTAAATAGCGATTATATATTATGTATACACTACATTTTACCGTTATACATTTTGTCCACGCGAAAGGAAAATCTTATACAAGTATACTATGTGTATACCTGTACAACACACACGTTTTATTATATACATATACGTATGTATTGCAATACTAAATATAGTGGTATACCTGCTTCGTATATATGTATATATATATATATATATATATGTTGTTCTGCGCAATGTTAGACGGTGACACTCTTACCTGCAAAAAAGAGAAGATAAAATAGAATTAGTAAGCGTTCTTGGTTTTAGGGGGTAGTTAGCGTTGTGTAGACGACGATATATGCGGTATTACACAACCTAGCGAGAACTCCTGAAGAGGTAGATTTATGAGCAGGTATTTACTTTAATGCTCTGCGCTTAAGTTGGTCGCATTCATTCACACACACACACACACTCACTCACATACACACAAATACACACACACAGGCGACAGGCCTGTTGATGATGGCGTTACGGGTGACAAAGCACATGTGAGCTGCACCAATTTTCCAAAAATTAACGTATACACATAACATACAGGTAAAAAGTATATATTAGTTTGCGTTACAGGTGCGCACGCTCGTCCGATTTCATGTGAGAGATATCGAGAAACAATGAAAATGGATCGAATTGGATTTTCCGAGTGCGACAGTCAGTGGTTGTCCCACTGGAGAATACACTGTGACATTATTTATAGAGTTATATTATAATATTGAACAGGGTTGAAAATACCTTAAAAACTTATAACGTTCGCGTTATAAACTCACGAGTCAATAAGGGCAGGAACCCACACACATACTTACGAAATCATTGTACATATGTATACGTTTTATATATTATATGGTCGTGAATGTATAAATATGTGTGTGGTGTATACAGTATACTGCTAGATAGTATATCCGCACCCTGGGAAAAGCACTTTATACATTTCCAGATTTATTGAAGCACACACATACACACACACACACATTTATACTCACGTTAAACCCCTGCTAGCCTTTCTATACATCAACTACATATTATAATGTACAGCACATAGGATTGCGGTGGCATACATTCGCTTAAACCTTAAACACTGTAACTCCATTAAATTTGAAACGTGATCAAATTTACAAACTCAAAATAATTTAATTTATATAATAATACCAGAACTAAACTTCCAAGACGAGTTTTTCGTAGAGTGTGTCCCGGGACAGCACTGAGGTAAGGTATATATATATATATATATATATATACAGACAACGTATATATCTTATATATTATTTAATTAACATTAAAGTTTAGAGTGGTGAGCTTCGTTAGCATAGCACAGTGTCACCACATAAGTTAGGTGTCGTAATCACATGATTGGGTTAGGTCACTCACACATAGATGTATTATGTATAATGTATATATATATATATATGTATACAATTTAAATACATAGTATCGTATGTATATTCTAAGCTGGTTTACTGGCTATATTCCTTTGATCAATTAAATGCGCAACATGCACGCAATGAATTTTCTCATTGTTTTCGAAAAGTTGGAGTTCTTTATGATAAGCAAACGAGCGAACGACACAACAAAATACGAGTATACCTACCAACACATACACATTACATAACAAGGTATACGGTTTAATGGTTTAAACACACACAAATAATACACTACCTAGACTTTGTGTTAACTATTTTAAAAGCAAGGAGCATTCATGCAAACTGCAGCGTGTGCAATTGTGCATTGTGGAAGTTTTTTTGTGTCATGTTGATGCTTTATTTAAATATAAAGCTTTGTGTTTTTGTTGAGATTTATTGGTGCAACAAATTATGTTTACAAGGCAATTTTTATTTAAAAACAGTCTAAAATTGACTCCAAGAGAATAAGTTTCCTGATTTAATAATAAAATCTCCATAATATAATAAAGTGAGATTGAAACTAGCGAACGCACGCTCAGCTGGAATATTTTGGTGTTAAGTATGAATGAATACTCTAGCAGCCTTTAAGTTTACAATATTTTTTTAAATTATCCTCAACATGCTTAATTAAGCGCAGATTGCATTTTTTTAAGGGCACAGGCTTAATCACCAGAAAAAGAAAATGATACCATAATAAATCGCTGCTTTTGTGACAAAAAATATTTATGGTAACAAAAATGTTTATATTGTAACATATTATTTTATATTTTGGAAAAAATATTTTTTTAAAAAGATATGTTAACCCTTTTATCAATATATCTTGAGTTTTAATTGATATACATTGTTAAAACGATACATTGCATCACAGAACGATTGGTATGTTGTGCAGTATCATAGATCATAGGTTTTGATTTTGTGTATTTTTTGCGTTTTAGCTTTTGACATATTTAACAATATTTTTTAAAAGTATTACACACATTACACAATACATTATAAATACACACAAAATACCAATTGTTCTGGGCACTTGCGTCAGTGAGGCTTTGCACTTGACGGGTGCGGCGCCAGTTCCCTTTCGGGAACGCCTCACCTTCCCACTTGCCGTGGCTGCGACTCAGCGGATTGGGCCGGGTTCACGCAAGTTACAAAAAATATATAAATTTTACCAAAAAACATGAAATGACAAAGACATTCGGTTGAACGCGCAAAAACACGTCTGCTCATCCCAGCTGCCAACACAAGAGTGACAAAAATACATGAAAACACATACATAAAAAAAAATACACAGGTCGAACACAATATGTTAAGATCGAGCATTACCGGTCAAGTTTTTTTATAAACAATAAGAGACATGCATTAAAAAAACTAAATTAGGAATATTGTCTACAAATTTTTACATATTTTTTAGCAAATCGTGTATAATTTTTTCGTTTGTATGGTTTGATAATGTTTAAAAAAAAACAATAAATCAAAATAAATCTCAGGCTGCATTTTCATCTTTAGGCAAAAATGTCTTGTCCTCTTTAATATTTTTCAGCGTTTATTTGGTTGGTCACAATCAATTTCGTAAAAATATAAAAATATATAATATAATAATATTTAAAATACCAAGACTGTTATATATAATAATTATTATTTATCATTTGAATAATTAGTATTTTTTTAACCTAATATTACGATTCATTAAAAAAGCTGTAAGATTTTGTTCATAATTTGACAGCTGATTTAAGCAGTAGCGCCGTTAAATATTATACTAAATGGACATGGTGTTTTAAATGCACAATTTTTTTTATAGTTTTAATAATTTCATATTTATAACTCTGCCGTTAGGCATAAAGTCTAATATTTTTCAAATTGATCAAGCCAATTAAAATTCCAATGTAAATTCCTAAAATGTTGTATGCTTCGATTTATAAAACAAACAGGACAAAAAATCTGGAAAAAATAAAACCTAAAAACCTAACATTTAAATACAAATACATGAAAATTTATATAAGTTTGACCAGACTCATACGAGGTAAGGATGTGACTATCCCTTTGATGGAGTTTAAAAGTATATTAAAACAAGTTTCAAACACCGGTTTCGCTGACTGCACGGGCTCTATAGATGAGCTTACAATTTACTCCTGCATACAATAATACAGCACATACAGTTACAGTAAAAAAATCTATTTTGCCAAGATCATAAGATGAGACTAAAATGCGACTCTAAAAACTTTGCAATGCAAATAATCATAACAAAAGGATGTATCGCTATGTAATTTTTTATATATTCAGATGGGCAATAAAAATATATAATATTTTCTATAAAAAGTATTTATATATATTAAGGAATTGTATTGTATATTTTTCATTTTTAAATAAAATTTAAAACATATTCTACTTTATTTTATATCAAACAAAACTAAAAAAATCTTGATAAGCATTTATTTACGATATAATTTAATCGAGATATGGTTCAGTAGATAACCGGGAAACCTTTTATATATTCAAATGTATAAATGTTTATTAATAAAGGTGATTTCAAATACCAAAATACCCCTAATAAAAATAATACCTACGTTAATACAAAAAAAAAACAAAATAAATAGATCTTTGAAGAAACATATACAGAAAATATAATTAATTGGAAAATTGGGGCCCTACTAAATACTTTAGGCCCTAAAAATTCAGGTAATGCTCAAACAACATCTAGTGGCCATTTAGTTGGCCTTTTAATTTGAAACAATGGCCATTTATTATTAGAATATACTTTTTGGCTGGTTATTTCTGTTTTTGGAAAATTATTATTTCACGGTGAGCCCTGTAATTTAAAGGTGCATTTTTTTAAGAGCACCATTTTTTGTATAAACTATGCGCATCTTCGACATTGACTTATATTATAGTCTTTAAAGTAGGAATAATATGTACGCATATTTGAAATAAATTTCATATTACATAGACGAATTCTTGGTGCAAGCGATAGAACTCTTTGAAAACAGGTGTTGGTTTTATTGTTTAGCACACACACATATATATATCTATATACAATACATATATATATATATATCATGTTATGCAAATTTTGTGCATGCGGCCTCTAATGTACATAAACATATAACTTTGGATATTTTATGATGCAAAGTGCTTGCGCACAACATAAGCATATGTACGAGAATATGTTTAAGTATAATATACAAACATTTGCATTTTCTATATGATACATATGCTATTTACAAATATGTAGTGTATGTATACATAAATATATATATATATATAACGATGATATACAAGTATATAATGTATATGATCGCGTGCTGAAAACACACAGGAATACCTCTATTTTAATGCACATAGACCGCATGACTTGTTCGCACACGAAGGAGTAAAACCACATTTCCAAATTGTTTTCAAAGTTCTTATTTGCCACCCCCACCAAAATAAGTTGCGGTATGTGTACTTAAATATGTATACAAAACTATATATATATATATTACAGTATATGTACTGTACATATATATGTTTTTTATTATTTGCATAGCTATATTTTTACGCCATTTTCTCTTAATTTTTAAACACACTCAGCATTTTTGAAGAAAGAACAAAGGCTTATAGAGGCCGTAATTAAAATCCGCTTTCAATTGCTGGCTGCAGCGTTTTTTTTAACTTGCAATAAAAAACGAATATTTATCCGATTGCATCAACAGCGGTTTTACCCGAGTATAATTCATTATCTGATTATCATCATTGTAATCCATATTCAATTCCCATTTCAATCAAATGCAAGGAAAACAGACTCCTCTTTGCGCCTAGACGACTACCTCTCGAGCGATTCAAATCAGACAGAGAGACGCAGTTTGCTGGCTCAGCACGGATTGCATAAAAACACATATATATATATATATATATATATATATGCATATATAGATTATACCACCGCACCTGTTTCCCCCAAACCAACACCCCTTCAGCGTCGCGTCAATGCCTCTGCTGACATTCCTAGCGCATCGGGCGCGTCGTTCTTGTCGAGCTTTGTCGAACATGGATTTTACGCAAAGTTTCAAGATAGTTTCACGTTGAAGTGGTAAACCGTGAGTTATTGCATTGATCTCGTTGCGTTGGAGAATCACCAGCTCTTAACTATAGGAACAATTTAATAATAATCTTATTACAATAATAAGTAGGATTCATTAAAGTATTTTTTTGCCATTAATGCACGCGCAAGCGCAGTATGCTTTTTTATTCTTTTCAATGGTTGCCATGGATAAAAATGCATGAAATTCCGTAGCAGGAAAGTCCGTTGAACAAAATAATATCTAATTCAAAATTGAATTTGGGATTAAAGTATGCGGCCCATTCTGCCCCAATGAATAACATAAACAAGACAAGACACCCTATAAATATTCTAATAAAATTATTGTTATGAGTTTTAATGGCAGTTCAAGATTTTTGTTATAGATTCTTAATCTTGAATAGTTTAATCTTTAGACTGAGTTTACCCAAGTATACAAAACTATCAAGTAATTAACACTTTTAATCAATATTTCGTAAGTGTGTTTCCGTATTTCAAAGCAATAGAAATTTTCAATAGCTATTGATGAAGAGATTCTATAACAAATTTAAGTTGTCAAACTTCCGCTTATTGAAAATAACAGTATTTCAGAAATTAAGAGGAAAACGTATTAATAACCCTAAGGATGTCCAGCTGGGATTTTCGAGGACCATTTAGACTTTAGGTTGTCGCCATTTCTTTCATTAGTCTGAGTGCCAAAAAAGTTCTACCCCAATACCGTACAAGGTTTGTAAACATAATGGACCTAGAGAAGTATAGTCTGAGATGATTTTGCAGAACCAAACTTGTCTGTTTACATAATTGTGAGGCAACTGTATGTAATATTAAATTTATTAAAAATAATTGTAATAATTTTAGTTTTTGTATATTATATAAATAAAATAAATTAGATCATTCTAATGCTCCTTGATTTCATTCATGATAAAGCCCTACTAATAAAATAAAAATAAAGAATACTCAGGTAAAAGTTCATATTATTATTAATAATCGAATATGTAAACTGGTTAAAAATGTTTCAACGAGTTCAAATGAATAAATTTGTAGGGGAAGGTATATGTGTTTCAGTGTTAACTATAGGTCTTATGTTACGATAAATGAAGCAAATGCATAATCCTAGTATACTAATAACCAGCTTGGCCTTGCGAGGCCCTGCGAGGTCACTTATTGCCTTCTAAGTAGCTCGACATCCATATTGTTCGTGTTGCAATTAGAAAAAAACGATATAATATGCTTCAATCGTGTTAGGAAATTGCTTAGTTTCAAAAAAGTTTCAATAATTGTAAAGGTTGATAACCTCCCGTCTGCTTCCGAAATGTTGTACCGATATATTGGAAAACGAAAAAAGTCACATGCGGCCGCCAACAACAAAATCGGAATTCTGTGTTTCCGAAAACGTTCTTAGTCGTAGGTCGCGGTTGTTCTTGGTTTGCGGCCGCTGGGATTGTCAAAAAGCTTGTTTATTTGATCATGATTTTGTACTTTTCTAAAGAAAATGTAAGAATTAAATGGGCGTATATTCTGCAGGGAACCAATGGAGGAATCTATAACATTGCGCACGTGCTCGTCCTTTGTCGTTTTTTATAGTTCTTATTTGTAGATATCTATATTATAAACATACAAATAACTGCATCATTATATTTTAAATTTTCCCTTTCCTAAAAGGGTAATAGGGTATTTATTTATTGCTTGAAAAAACACATAACCGTACCAAAATGGTTGCATTTGTATTTTATAATTAAAACAACGCGCGGTAGCGCGCAATTAAAACACTTATTGCCGAAGGAATTGCTTGTCTTAATCATAATATTAGCTAAAAACAAGTGAAATACGGGGTTTTCATACAAACCTAAAACCGCAAACTCGCATTTGGGGCCGTGCGCCGAAAACTCCACAAAAAAATAATGTTAGGGGTTACTCTCTACCTCCCCTGAAAATGTGGGGCTGGGGAACTTTAGGGAAAGGCTATATATCAAAGTAAAATTTGCTCTAAAATATATGTATTTGTGATTTAATAAAAAATATATTTGTTACAAATATTACGGTCTTCCTTATTTTTTGTGCATCTAAGCAATTATTTAATTAGGAATATTCCATGTGTTGCTTCGAAACGAGTATTGTCGGTTCGTAGTAGCTATTTGCAGCAACAAATCACATACTGATAGAAACAATATTTAAAGCTTTCCGGTATCAGCTTTTTTATGAACTGTTTCAGCTAAGTTTAATTGAACTTAGCTGCTATAGCTACAAATTAGCTAATATAGCAAAGTTACTTTGACAACCCTAAAAACTTAGCTGAAATAGATTAAACTTTGCTGCAGCAAGAAAGTTTTTGAGTTGGTGCCAAATTAGGCTGTGACAACCTAATCTTTTCTATGGGTGTAATGACGCAGAAAATCGGAACCGATGATGGCTCGAGAGACTTCTGCCACTGTGAACATCCAAGGTAAATCTCTCCGAAATCCGAGTGAAAGTGTAAGATGACGCATTCCAAAAGTCTTGATTGTTGTCCCGTTCGCTGCGATCAGATTAAAAACGGAAGTTGGGTGCTTTCGTTCAGTTTTCGTAGGTAGAATTACGGACACGTCTGCACCCGTGTCGATGAGAAAACTGATTGAAGTTTTTTTATCCTGTAGGAAAAGCCGAATATTGTGTTGGTCGGCATCGCTAGTCGCTACTTGCGACAGTCCCGTTAGTTTCCCTGGCGGATACTGCACGGAGCACGACAATTCTTTGCTTGGTCCCCGAATTTGTAGTGAAACCAACAAACTGATGAGTTAGCTGATTGTGATCGAGAACCAGATTTTTGACGAGGGTTATTTGATCGACATCGTTGAAGTGAATTTCGGGGAGTAGAATCGCGGCCTCTGTCCGATCTCGCCATTTCGCTTACGAGTTTTGTTATCTTTTGGAAATTTGTCTTTCGAGACGGACGATATCAGCACAACTGTTTTGAGATGTATAGCGTTCACATCCCGACGCTCTACTGCTTCGCAAATTTTGTCAGCCATTTCCGCTAATTTAAACGTGGTACCTTCATTCGTGGAAAGAATCGCTTAAATCTGAGATGGTAGTCGCTGCAACCCTGCAACCAAAGAGATTTTAATAAATCATCACCCACTCACATACCTGCTAATTCGCGCCTTTCCCGTAACAAATGCAAAGGTTTCTTGTCTCCAAGGTCAATCTCGTTCAGCAACTTTTTAAATTTCCGCTCCTCGGATTCGGCAAAATGGCTTTCAAGACGCACCTTCAATGTCTCATACATGTTTAGCTCCGGGGATTCAGGATTAGATCACTGACTTGTGTTATTATGGACGTCTCTAGCGCAGCCACCGTTATATGGTATTTTGATGCACTGCGAGTTATACCGTTAGTGATGAAGTGCGATTCCAGCTGCCGAAACCATAATGCCGGATTCTCTTTTCGGGCTACTTCTGGAACTGGTGGTAATGGCAATGGGGGTAATGGCACTGGTGATGAAGTCATCCTCGGGGATATGATATATGACACTATTATTAGGCACAACACAACCTTTTAGCGCAAAATATTAGAAATTATGTCGGGGTCACCAGTTGTTGGTTGAGGTGCAATATGCTGAAGACGATCGTTTATATTGTTAAAGATTTAACCTTATATTTCTATATATTTCTTCAACAAGACATGAGGATGGTTTCTAAGTGTTTTGTATTACAGTTAGTTATGTATTTGTTATTGTAATTCATTTTATTTCTACAGCAATACAAAATACACAACCCTACAGTGTATTCTGTATTGCTGTAGACATCGATGTCGGTAAGTTAAGGTAGGGTTCTGTTATATGTATCGCTACACTTCCAATAAGACATCTCTCGGAAGAAGCACAAGAAGCCGGCGATAAGGATTTTAAAAGAATCAAAGAGTACAGTACAAGAAAATCATCTCGGAATAAAAATTGTACAGATATTATACATCATCTATTTAAATAAAATCAAAATTCTTAAAACAAAATAAAAAAATATTTAAAATATTAAAATATAAAACACAATTCGTCTGAACTACATATATACTGAAAATGAATTTAAACATTTAATAAATTATAGTTTAAACCTGTTTCTAGTAGATTCATTTTAGAGAAGTTAAAATGGAAATCTTTAATTGAATCACAATATTGTATGAAGCTTTTGTATATGCATCTTTGGAATCATCTTAGGATTCCTCCAGCACCGTTATACGAAGTTCGTGTAAATTCACGACACGTGTGCAATCAAACACACAACTAAAGCATTATAATTATGTTACCGCGTACATATCTAGTACCGTACGTTTAAAGTCTGGTACTTTGGTATTCGAACGCATCGAGAGCACATGTGTGTATGATTGTAAGGATCGCTATGTGTGTGTGTGTGTGTGTGTGTGTGTGTGTGTATGCGTATAGTTTACCTCTGAAACACGTAAGGAAAATGAAAAGGCACGTAGACGTGCACACGCCCGTGCCGAGCTGCCAGAAACTTTTGCGAGAGTGAACGTGACAAAGTTATCTATCAGCCACATTGTACGTGCACAGGAACTTAACCGCATCTTAAACGCTGCCATACATGAGCATTAACTGTTATCTTTTAAATTTGTGCGCGCGCCGCGTAGAATGCGCTTGCGACGCTCACCCCCTCTGGTTTGTATATGTATGTGTTGTGTCTATGAGTAAGGCTGAGGAGTATGCTATAATGGCTAAGGCTCTCGATCCTGTTTAGACACTATGCTGAAGGAGAGCACAATACACACACACACACACACACTCATATATTATAACACAGACATTTGCGGCAGGCGAAGGGGTGTGTTGCGGTGTGCGGTGGTAGTGCGGTGGTGGTTGTACAGAAGTTAGCGAACAATGCGTGCGCGTTTGTTTTTGACAATGACGGTAACTTAAGCCGCAGCCAGAAGCATTGTGCGCTCCGTATAATATCATCTCGTTTTTGTGTGTGTGTATGTGTGTATACACCGTATCGTCTGTATAATAGAATCGCTTATTATGCGTATATACTACGCCTTCGCAATTTAACTGACTGAACGTATTAAGCCGATTGAGGGAAGTGAGAGCATATTCCAGGAGATAGCATTTTTATGGAGTTCGCTATCTAATATCACTTGACGTGCGCTCGCAATATAGATAAAATACATTATATAAAATATATTTAATACACTACATAGAATAAAACAGAAACATACAAAATGTATATGACGAGAGTACGCAAGTACAAAGGCATTTAACGGTTTCAAAGAAAAAAATACTCGTTGTGTGAGTCGTCAGATGGATTTGCGCAAACAGATTTAACTTGGATTTTCATTTTAAAATAAAATACAGCTTGACTCTGTTTCATTGTGATGAATATACTTTTATGGAAATTATGAATAGATAGATATACTTATTTTAAACATAAGCATTATTCTTTTCGAAAAAGACTTTAATTTATTCACAAGTGAATTATATTGAGATATTAATATTGTTTGTCCATTGAATTGTTTGCATTGGAGGTTAAAAACAGCTCTGAGCTGTAGTACAAAGGTTACTAAAATAAGGATGAGAATGTTTGAGAATACTCCATGGTCATTTGTCATGTCCCGGATATGCTCGAACATTTTTCTGAGCATGCTGCACATATGCGGATCCAGAAAATGGCTTTTCGTCACGAAACTAGTAACATGTTTTACTAAATTTTGCGTTTTTAAAGTTCTGCTTTATTAAATACTGGATTATAAAATTTTGAAATGAAGATATGCGTTGTTTCTGCATCATCGTTTTTTTGGTAAACAGAATTTTATAATCCAGAATTTGGAAACCAGAATTTTGTACCAACCCAGTATTTTTTAAAAAAATAGGTCCTTACAATATCTGACTAAGATCAATCATAATAAACGGTGAATAATTTGGCAAATTTAGCTTTTTTCAGTTCCATATGCACATAAAACATCAAAATAACAAAATATGCCCTAAAAAAATAGAACAAAGTGTTCAAAATTAATCATACTTTCAAAACACTATTAAATTACAAAAACTATCTACACATTAATAAAAAATTGTACTTTGTTGTTAATTCAAAATATTTTATATAATTAAAAAAAATGTTGTTACAAAGTGAAGGAGATTGAAAAAAGATTATGGGAGATTTTTCGAAGGTCTATTTTGCCTGTCACTAAATAATTCTGTAGTCATGTTTTTTACAATAAATCACAATTTAAATAATCTTTGAATACTGTTTGATGAGATCCAACTTTCTTTGAGAAAAAATATTAGCTGCCCTATCCAGCCACACCGTTTTTATGTAAAACTCAACAAACACTTGGAAATCTCTCTTTAAAATGTCAAAGTATTTTAAGTATTCCTAAGTAATTTCAAATAACTTGAATTGAAAAATATTATTAGTAATATTGCACATATTTAGTAATTGCTTGAGATAAGCCAAGCCAACAATCAACTATGGCCAATAGGCTATCACACCCAGATGCTCTAGCATAAGGTACATTAATTCAAAGCGGCCAGGAGCAATCCAAGCCAATACTCTGGAGTGAATTCGTCGGCTGTGATTAAGCTAATTCTGGAGCTTATCAGCAAATCAAAGGATCTAAAGTAGTGGTAGTAACCACAAAGAGGTATGTAGTACACATATTGTATATTATATGATCTTAACAAAATCGGAGGAGCACAATGGGTCCGAATTGAGACCTGCGTGCAGATCGTCCAGACATAACCTGTCAGGACGGTATACTCTATTATTAATCTTATCTAGTAATTGTTTATTAATACAGTAATTTAATGTCTATTTTCACGATTATTCATAATATTATGAAAATAATATAAAATAAAATAAAATTTATAATAATACGTTTTTTTTTTTAATATTTAAATATTGAGCTTTTATGAAAATATCAACAAGATCGCAAATGTCTAAAAATATTAGTTATAATACTTATACAAATACTTAAAAATAACCGAAAATTCATGAGAAATTAAAAATGTATTTTGATGATTAAAATTGATTTGCGAATATTATTTCGCTTTGAACTTCACTTGGAATATATCATCGTCGATAGATTTTCCTACACCTTTTTAAACCACTTTAACTAATCAGATCCATCTCAAACTTGGCACAAATAAAATTGTAATTAAAAAAATGGAAAATTAAAATATTTATGTATTTTTTGAAGATTTTGTTTGAAACATATTTTTAAACTCTCTCCTTTTTCCAAGCCCAAATAACGAACGGGATAGTTTCACTTATACTATTCGTAAAATATTTGCGAATACTGCAAAAATTTTCTGATACTACAAATAAATACGTGAATTAAAAACAACTAAACAACTAAAAATAAATAATAAACAAAATATTTCAATTATTATTAATAATCCATTAATTTTAAGTGATATACCTCTCATTAAGAACATTATTTTCATACTGTCAATCAAGTTGAATTTGGATTAGGTATAGTTTTTAAATGTCTGATTCCAATAATTCAATAATATTTAATTAAATTTGTTTTTCATTGTACTATTCAAAATTCTAATTTGCATTTGCACACTAAATTCCTTTGCTTAATAACTCAGTTATGTCACATCATTAGTTACACGACACGTCCAAAATCCCTGCAGCGCTCGTTCTGCATCATCCATAGGGCAGTTCATCTGTTATGGCTTAGACACATACATACACGCATTTTATACGCTTTTGTTTGTACACGCAAAGCATACACACACATACACAAATAAGCTAGAAAAATGCGTTCGCAGTGTGTCGTCGTCGCGTCGCGCGTCAGTCCGTTGGTTGGTTGTGTTCGTGTCTAGTGTCTATGCTTTTGCTCTATGCTAGTCAAAGCGCTACGACCACGGTGGGGAACTTTTCAAGAATTTCGGCTAAAAGCCCAGAACTGCTTAAAAGATAAATATTTCGAATCCATTTTTTATTTCGAATAACTAATTTAATATTATTTACTTACTTACTTATCTAATTTACAAAACTTACTTTTGTGAGAAAATCAGCATTTCATTATTGAGGTGGCAATCCTAAATATAAATTATATCGCTAACATATTTTGTAATATAGTCTATTACTTATTTTGTAATCTTAATTAAAAATGCCATTTTAACAATACGTTTTTTTGATATTTCTTTTTATACATTTATGACAATTTTAACAAATTTGGAGCTATCGTAGGATCTTAAATTACCATAATATTTAAAAAATTTTTTTTACATATTTTACTTACTCAGTAAACTTATTTATGTAAAATCGGTACACTCATTATTTTGAATTTAGAAACTTAGTACTTTTAAAATTAGAATCAAGCTATGGAAAAATGGATTTTAAGCAATTTTATTTAAATAACTTCTCATACATAACTTTTAACATGAGCTGCCATGGTTACAAAAATTTATTATAATTGCCTAAAATCCTTTTTTGCGTTTTATAACTACTAAGTTTTCAAATAGCAAATCATAATCGCACTCAATGTAGTTTATTTATAAAAGAGATATATTAAATATATTAAAAAAAAGTTATCTCTTTTTTATAAATATGAAGTTTTCTTAAACTTTGAGCTGCTT
>JAAAKO020010044.1:0-18061 GCA_010015015.2 Bolitophila cinerea | reverse complement strand
TGTGTATTTATACAAATTCATTGATAACAAATTGGATATTTTTTTTTTAATCTTGTATGAAGCTCCAGCTCGCTGTTAAGTCACGACGCTTCTAGTGGGTACATGTTCTATGGCAAAGTGCATTAAAGGGTATGTTTTTGTTAAAAAAAGTGCTGCGCTTGCCACCTTATGATTGTTGTTGTGTACTGAAAAGTTATTGTTATAGGGTCTATTTCATGCCGCCGCTTTAGTTTCGTCTAATAAATAGATTTTATGTATATACTATGATAATAATCTAGACATTTTCATAGTATATAATTTGTCATTTTTAAATGATTGCGATAACAAGTTAAACACATATATTATAAAAACAGTATACCCTATATGAAGTATTTATAAATAATTTGGCACTACAAATATTTTGATTAATATAATTGAGTAACTTTTTTAAATTTTTGGATTTATTTTATTTTTGTGCAAAATATTTGCGGATTGTGACTTAGCTATTTTATTTTAATTATTATAGATAAAACCATACATACGTACGTATATTTTAGTGGTTGATTAATTGTTGAGAATAAAAGGAACCAATTATGTAGTACGAAAAGAAGATTCAACTGAAATACTTTTCTTCAGTAGATTTGCAATTAAAGCATTCAGTCTTTTGGAAAAGGTTTGTGTATGAATGCAATATACTTGTGTAATGAGATACATATCTAATTTAACCAAACTGAACAAACCTATACTATATTTTTGTTTTGCAATATTTCGTTTTTAAACTTATTTTCCATAACAAATCACTTTAACTTATGTGTCTTAGTCGTTCGTGCAGAAGGTTGTTGATTTATCGAAAAAAAATCTGAAATGTGTTTTCTAAACTGGACAAAGAGAACAATGGCAGTGGTATATTTGAATTGGCTAACTATATATTAGCGATTAGTATTTAGTTATCGCTAAAGCTTAGCTCGGAGTCATTGCCCATAAATGTAGGAGGTGGAGGCGGTGGTGTGACCGTTGTAAACTCTTCACAAACACCAGAAAAAAAATTGGGCACTTCATTTTCATAGTCTGATTGGATATCTGGATACGGTGGCAGATCCATATGCATTGATGAAGTTACTAAAGTATTACCACCCATTGCACCGCTGTCCTCGCTCGAGTAGCATGCGTCGTCCGAGAGTCCAGCACGTGTTTCTGCACTGCTTCCGTCTGGTGTGTACTGAATGCGTTGATAGTCCGGTATCTCATAAGATCCACTAAACGCTACCGACTCTTCGCGCTTCAAATGACGTTTCTTTTGGCGTTGTGGCTTTTGCGGAGCAGCAGAGTGGTCATCACGATGTAGTGGTTTAAATGCAGTAGGATTTGTGATGTGACCTAGACGATCATATCTCGGAAAACCCATTTCGTCAACGTTTTCATGTGACATATCAAGACTCTCAAACTTGGAAGAATATGAGGTATTTGGATAAGATTCATATTTTATTGCATCCTCTTCCATGTCGTCTGTAATTTGTTCGAGCTCTTCAACAAAATCGGGATACTTGTACTCATTAGAGCTAACTTTGTCCGAGCTACCAGACTCAATTTCTGGAAAATAACCCTCAGAACATTCGGAACTCTCCTGCTCCATTAGCACATCTGCTTCAGTACGGGTACGCTTCACAGGAGCTTGACGTTTCTTGCGATATCCACGAGAACGCATTTTTGCGTCTTGATGCTGTCGGAAGTCTAGCGAGCTGTCCGTATCATTTCCACTTGGCGGACTCTTAGGAAGCACATTGCGTGGAATTGAGAATTTACGAGGAGGCTTTTGAAGCAACTGTATGGGTGGTGACTCGGAACTAAGACTACTCGAGTAATACGGCACGCATTTAGATATTTTTTCTGGGCGACATGGTATTGGAGATGAATTGTCAGTACTGTTCGCTGTCTCACTATTCTGTGTCGTGGTTGTTGTAGAGGAACTGAGACAAATCTCTCCGCTTATTGCAGAAAATTCAGCAGACGATATTAGATGCTCGTGGAAAGACTGACTCTGACGTAACTTTAGGGCAGACTTGTAATCACGAATCTGACTCTTAGACATAGTTTTGTCGTCGTAGCTATGATGTTTGATTAGTGGACGATCAAAAGGATTAGAAACTTTAGGTACCGGTACCACTGATACTTTTGTGAATGGCATAAATTCCTGACTCTGGTAACGTTCGGTAAATTTTTCTTTTTGTGAGTACAGTTTTTCGACAAAAACGTCACTTTCCGAGGAAATGTCCTGACTCTGATAACGTTGTGACATCATTTCAAGTGAACGGCGTTTCCGAGAAGCATTTTCTTCGGATCCGGATGCTTTTTCTTGCATATCCACCACTCTTGGTGGTAGCTTCATTGGGCGTTCAGTTGAACGTGGTGGTGACATTTTACTGTCGTCTGGAGAATTTTCATGGCTGAAACTATTATTGGTCACCATACTTGGTTCAATTGAAACAACTTCATCCGGTGAGTTCTTTTTCCGGTAAGTTCGGGGTTGTTTCAGCGGAACATATTCAAATTGCCCTGAGCTTTGCTTACGATTTGGTTCTCCAGAATAAGTTGCCTCTCCGTGGGCTGCCATAAGAGTGCAACTGCTACTGGTCGACCATTCGGTGATCGTTTGAGCCATTTCTGTAAGAGTCACCGTTGTATCATCGCTTTTTGTTCCAGACTCTGTCTGTTTATCAGTATCTGAGCTAGAGAAAATCTCATACTTTATCACCTCTGATCCATTACCGCATGACATTTTTGTCTTATTATTGCTAGACAGACTACAGCTTTTGTCATTTAAGCTCTCTGTTGACTTATTCAATGAACTTAGACTTGATTTTGTATAGTTTGATTTCTCGCTTTTGGCTCCACCCGAGTGATTTGATACCGCTGACAGACTGTCTGATCCCGACAAATTACCGTATTGTCTAACAGTGTTGGTACCTGTGCTCCATTCTGATATACTAAGTCCGATTGAAGTATCCTCCGAGTGAGAACTGTGCGTACACTTTTTCTGCTGTAGTCCCATGCGAACTGTTCCGTCCAAGTCAGTTCCCAAAGAGCTCGTCTCCTCTTCTGAGTGACTGCTGTGACTACACTTTTTGCACGAACCCGAACTAAGACGAGGCTCAAGATTACGACGTACTGTTGTTGGATCATCGGCAAACGTTGACGTCGACAACATGTCATCCATAGAGGTATCTGAGTTATTTGATCCACGTGAGAATTTTCGTCCACCTATGAATTCTGTTGTACGCGAAGTATTATCAGGAGATATCTCTATCTTAACTGTACCCGGACCAAAAACGTCATCACACATGTAAATATTGTCTTCAGAAATAGGACTTTGAGGTGATCGTGTTGGTTGTGTTATAATCACACGGTCTTCACTGGTATCTTGCATTGAAGTGTGTGAGGATGCTGATGTTGCACAGCACGATGCGTCGATAGAAGTTCGCAGACATGTTGCTGTGCTTAAAGTTTTACTTAGGCATGTGACTGATGGTTCAGTATAATCTGCAGAAGACATCAGATAGGCAGTCTGTTCGTACGATATACCTACAGGTGATGTATAACTAACCGTTTTTTTTAGGATCTCATCTGTTTTACTGTCACTTTCATCTGTGGTAGTTTCGGTAAAAGACTCTACAATGACCTGTGTAGCACTCTCGGGTTCGTCAACGAAAAACACTTCTACATCATCTACAATCGGAGTCTCTAATGCACTAGATGGAGGTGATGGCCACTTCTCAGAGTCTTGCGATTGACGAAAGTTACTTGTACGCCAGCCGAAAGAGCGCATAACATATACCTCCGTGGGTTGTGGTGGCAAACTATTTGCGTCTTGGCCAATTGGTACATAGTCGTATGGTATCTCAGGTAATGGCCAATCCTCAGAGTCTTGACTACCAGCGTTTGATAGACATTCCAACGTTTGCTTGTCATTGTGAAAACGACGTCGTGATCCGCGAGCTGTCTCTTCAGTCTCTACTTGTGTTACACAGAAACGGCCAGATTTCATAGAGTTAGAATTACCAACAGCGTACAAGTCGGACAAACGTTCGCCTGTTGCAGAATCACACGGAATCTCAGGCATCTCGGCAGATGTCCTACGATCCGCATCCGAAATATATGCCAAATTAGTATTACTACGAGAGTCTGAACTAAGACTAGCTTGATGATCTGTAGACACTGCTGACTCCTCATGTATACTTTCTGAGTGCGAAGATGCCTTGCTAAGCTCATCTTCAATACTTGACTTTTCAGAATTTGTACTTCTTTCAGAAATACGAGATAATGTACGACCCATCGAAAAAGTAGAACTATATATGATATCACTTGGATTTATCCCAATGCCACCCACCCCACTTGTGGCCGACGGATAACCAAAATTAGTTGGAAAATCATTAAGATCATCTTGAAAGCTAGAATCACTTTCTTTCTGATCATCTGGTGATTCTTTTTTATCACACAATCCCAAAAAATCTTCGTTTCCCTTTGAAACTACGTTTTCGTAATGCTCGTATGTGTCTTGATTCGGAGAAATCCAGCAGTTGTCTTCTATGCTAGAGCTGCCACTGCTTTCAATTGGAAACGCTCTCCATGTTGTATGCTGTTCGCGCTGTACCAATTCACCGCGACGCTGAGCTGCCCCTAACGACCCGGAACTGCTCTCGGTTTCAAAGGAACCGCGTGACTCAATGCTTAGCGAACCCTTTGAGTCAAGACTTGACTTGGACTCCAACGAACTACGGTCTCCACAGTTCTTAAATAACTGCGGTGTGGTTAGGTTATCGGTTGAAACTTCTGGAGAACGCGGACCTTCGACAACACGACATAGTTTTTTATGCACTGTGTCTCGAAGAGGTTTAATTATTTTCGGTTTGCATGATGATCCAGAACTGGATTCACTGTCATCACGAGCCAAGAGTTTAGAGATTTTTTCTTCAATCGGATCAATATCTAATTCGGATCCAGAGCCCAAATCAACGGGAAATTGTTTTTCAAGAGTTGGTGTACGTGTTGCTGTTTGAGAGTTATCTTCCAGCTCTAACCGAACGTTAGCAGACTCTGGATCTGTTTGATGTTTCAACATCATGTTTTCACGAAGCACTAAACACTTTGCCTGGTCGTTAGCTTCGATTTCCTGTGAGATGCCAAACGGACGGGAAATCGAACAACTAACACTGGTTGACTCCTCGTCAATTGAACCTTTACCGTGAATTGAAAGAAGTGTACCTAAAGGTGTGTGTTCGCGACTCGGACTTAGGTCTTTTTCAACACTTCCCCAGGAGTTTGTGTCCGAACTACGTGAAAGTTCAATGCTCGTAGCTCGTGATGTTATTTTTCGAACCGGTTTTTCAGGATTAATTTTGATAGGTGCTACATCAATATTTGGCGCATACTCTTCCATTGGGCTTGAGTCAGGTGGAGTGACAATAATACTGTTTTCGCTACCAATCAGACTAGGTGTGCCATCGACATTTTGATAATCTAAATGTTGTTCTTCAGTATTATCGTGTATATCTGACCCCACAAACTCTTCACATTCAATGGTCACCCAGGATGATGTCTCCTCACTACGACTACGCTCGAGTCCTACTCGATACAATTCTTGCTTTGAGGTATCATTAAGTAGTGTAGTGTCATTGTCATCATCGAAATCTTCCTCTAGCGATGGTTCCTCACACTCGATCGTTGGTACTCGGTGAGTCAGATGAACCATTTTCTTTGGACTATTTATTGCGCGCTCGTCACTATCGATTGATATTGACTCTTTTCGATCTTCAGATGGAAAAGATTGTCGCTTTAGTAGCTCGAGTTTTCGTCGTTCTGTTATTACATCTTGCATGTCAAGCTCTTCGAAAATTGGTGAGGGTTTTTTTGTACTCATGGATTTCACATTGGATGAGTTCATCATTGTAGGCTCGTCTTGTGACTTACTGTCACTGTCTGTTGAAGTGGAACTATTCTTAACTCTGCGTGGATTTGAGTGTACCATCACGCATATGACCTCTTCGGTTTTAGCTAAGTTTGATGTATCATCTGGAGAGGATGACTCGTTCAATTCAATATTTCGATCAAGGCTTCGAGTTTTTGTTTCCACGTCTAAATACTGATGGGGCTCAGTTCTGCGATCTAAACTTTTAGATTTTCCTTCAAAGCGTTTATGAACTACAGAGCCTTCGATCAATTGTTTTAACTCTAGACTCGTCTGAATTTTTCTTGATGACTTGATCAAGATCTCGTCTAAATTGTCAGATTTATCAGATTCGTCTTGTGATTTGTTTCGATCCTCAAAGCTTCTATTGGCTTTGTCTACTTTTTCCTGACTTCTATTTTCATCAAAGCTTCGACTAAACTTTATTAATGAATTGTCAAGTTTGCGTGGACACTTGGCAATGAGAACCTGATCCTCAGTCTTTGATAGAAACTCTGTTTCGATAATAATGTTGTCTCCCTCTGTCTTTACAGATATTTTATCACCATTTGCTGGGAACGCAGGCATTGTATCCAAAACTGGGCTCAACATTGTTATAGTTTGTTTCATCGCTGACTCATACAGTTTTTGTTGTCGTTCTTTACGCTTCGCAATGTCAAACTCAGACTCTTCCTGAGACTTGCTTTTGTCTCGGCTCAGCCGACGTGTATCTTTGTCAATGGACTTTGGCTTATCTTTAGAGGTAACACGTTTAATACTCGAATCAATAGTTTTAGGTTTACCTGTAGTTGAATCATCTCGATTGAGAAGAGTTTCTTTTGAGGTACATTTGTCAAAAGAAGAACGCGGAGATAATCTCTGAAAACCCTTTGAAAATTTACGATTACGACTAGTACTTTCTACGCTACTCGCCCTACTTACAACAGGCGAAGAACGTCTTGAGCTATTGCCTGAGCTCATAGGCGATCTATGAAGTCTGAAGTTAGGAATTTCTAGTACAACTTGCTCACCATTGCTTAGTTTAATTTTAGATTTTATCTTTTCTTTTACCTTAACGCCCTGCAAAGTAATCTTTTCGATATATTGCAATTGTTTCAGCAGCTCAACTTCTTCGGTATCTAAAAATGTTTTAATATTGTCACCAGAAATTGAATGCTTTCGTTTAACTAACGAAGTATCGTTCGACGATGGAATTGGATCGGTACAGGAGTGCATGTTGTCTGATAAACATTCTTCGTCGATCTTTTCGACTTTTTGCAGTGGCTTTTCTTCTAGAATCTCAGTTTCTTCATCAAAACCAACAGTGTCATCTTTGGAAGAGAATGCATTCATAGGAGGCAGACGACTCATTGAAATCACAGGAGTATCAAGACTTTTGGCACGTCTACCAGCCGTAGGAGACTCGTGTGTGGCTTTCTGACGTTGTAGTGATGCAAACGCTGATCCTTCTGAGAGATTTAATCTTGCATGAGCAAACAGAATCGGAGCTTGACCTTTAGAACGTTTTACAATTGATGAATCTAGTTCTTCTAATAGTTTTGACCTAGACTTTTTTGCTTTAATCTCTTTGGCCGAAACAATAGTGTACGGAATATCGATGTCAGATAATTTGTCTTCCCGACAGGTTTCGTACATCTCATCGTCTGTACGCATAAACTCACAACCCTCCAGAATAGGCGATGGAATCATTTCTGTAAAATGGTATGCTTTGCTAGACTGTGCCTCCATTGGCTGCGGCATTCGTTCTTCTTCTTCGGAGCTAGGTATAGAGATAGATCGTTCTGAAATTCTTCGCAGTTCAGACTGATTTACGTAAACTGCAATCTCATTTTGTTGATAGCGACTCTCGAGATCGGCAAGACGACGACACTGGGGCGGAGAACCTTCTATTTCCGTTGAGCTCATAGTCTGTCCACGTCCCCATGCAGACATTATCTTATTGTGTTCGATTTTAAGTATTGGTTCAATCTCTTTGCGCGATTGTGGCGGCGAGAACTCTAGTCGTTGTGGCATTGCCTCAGCTGATCCAAATACATCGTCCGAATCGATACTCTCGTCGTCTGACGAAAAAGAAGTTATTCGAATTTTTCCACGTTTTTGTGTTTTAATCTGTGAAATACTGCCTCGTGGCCTAATGATACGCTTCATTGCCAATATTGTTTTGGTGGAAATCTTAGCGTCCAGACTGTGACGGAACTCGATGAGACTAGATTTTGTGTCCGCTTTAAGTTTTGCCTCTCGTTGTAGACTATCCGTTTTAGAACTCGTTGCCGAATCACTTTCGATCTGGCTAAGTTTGCTGTTTAGCGTTTCCAACATTATTGGATCCATACGTTTAGTTATATCGCGCTTTGGACTGGAACTCAACATAATGGGAAGTACACTTTTATCCACTTCCAACGTGACTGGGTCCACTTTTGATAGATCTATGTTTTGAGTGAAAAGAAATCCACAATTCCTATCAGTGGGCGATAAATTAACAACAACGTCTGGTAAAATTTCAGGAGTTTGTATTTCGTTTATTTGAACTATGGCATTTTTGAACGGTTGTTTTGGAGACCTAGGTGATTTTGGTGATTTTGGCGATTTGGGAGACTTTGGCGACTTAGGAGATTTTAGCTTCTTTGGTGATGGTGCTGTGCCGTTCATTATGTGACGCTTGTGGAGTACATACGGAATGTCATCCTTCATTGTTTGATCGTTGTATGTGCGATAAAAGCTTGCGGGCAGCTCAAATCCTGTTTTAGGGAAATCAGATGCAATAAGAGGCACCTCAAAACTCATTGGTATCTCAAACTGACCGTGGTTCTTACTTACTGTCGGTGGAGCACTTGGAATTTGTTTGTAGAAGTATTCCTCATCGCTGGTATCAGCTGGTGTGAGATCAATAGATTTTTGATGCATTAACGTGTGACGCCTATTATTTGAGGCAAGTCGTGGTCGATTGGCCAATGAATTCGGATCACTTTTAGTACGTTCTACGATAGCGTGAGTATATGCAAGCGTTGTCATAGTACCAGGTATTTGAGACGTAGCGTCCACGAGCATTTTTGGATTGTACTCTTCAAAATGGGTTTTGGCAAGGAGCTCCTCTTTGCGTGAACCTTTCTTAACAATAAAATGCGGCGAGTCCATTACTTGTTTGTCAAATTCAGACATGAGTTCAGGTGTTAGAGGGTAATCCGGACTACGTTTGTTTCTTTGGCTGTGCGTTGGTGTGTCTTGGCTGCCAGTCAAAGATTCGATTTTATCAGCATCAAAACTAAATATATTATCACTTGAATTGCGACGATTGTAGACCGTTTCGTTACCATCTGTGTGACTTCTTGTCTTAGGCATAGGCTTAGGAAATTTGGATTTGTCCGGCGTGGACGAATATGATGCACGTAAGTTGCGTTCGGTTTCAACGTTTTGAAGACTTATAGAATGTACGTGCGATGTCTTATGCGATTTATTGCATGGAAATGTCGATGAGTATTTGTTTTGACTGTCATAGTATACTTTAATAGAGGATAATTCTAGCAATAAATTATCATGGGACTTAACTTTGGCTCGCAAAAGCATTGGATCAGATTCTGGTATATCAGTGCTGTCAAAGCTCTTGTCGAGGCTTGGCAATGATAAATTAGCATCATAATAATCGCTCTTTGACTCTTGACTGGAATTGCGGTCAGAAAGGTTTTTTTTTGATAAATTATTAATATGCTTGCCAGTTGTTTTTGGCATTTCGTAGTTCTTGATTTCAACCATACCGAAAGATTCTTGACTTGATGCACGTGAATTAAAACCAGAGACAGATGTCTTACTCTTTGTTGTCTCGCGTGATTTCTTACTATCAGTATGGTAAACACTGTCGCGTGATTTCTTACTCGAGTCACTGCTTTTTGAAAGTTTGTACTCGTAGTAGTCACTTTTTGATTCCTGACTCGAGGTGCGCGAGCCCATTGCCATTTTAACCTCTTTGTAAAAACTACCATCAGATTTGACGCATAGTTTCTCGCGTGGCAGATACCGCGGATCATCCATCATAAAGATGTTATGGATAATATCTGCAGCGCTCTTGGATTTCTCGTCCATTGTTGAGCGATATTTGCCAAATCCTGTCTCCGAACCGCTGTCATCATCAGATGGAATATAATTGCCTGAATCTAGTGAACATGAGCGCGTATGCTTGACGGGATAATAAGTTTCATCGTCAGACTTCTCAAGCAGCTCGTAACTGTCGTGTGATAATTCATCTTGGGATCCGGCAAAGTCTTGAGTGCATTGCTTCTGTCGACGATGGTGTACGTGTTCAATCACATTGTACGTACTGCCAGGATAACTAGAAGAGTACACCTTTGTGGCAGGTATGTCAAACTCTTGGCTGATATCTAGTGAGTAGTTCTTAGGAATCGCAAACATGGATCGACGAGAGTCATCGTATCGAGTCACAGGAGAGTCAATACGATTAAAAGCGAGAAATTCTCTGTCTAGCAACTCTGCTTGTGTGGGATCATATACAACGTCATATATGTCCTTGCAAGAAGTGCTACGCAACCAGTTGCGCTTTCCGTCGCTGGATTCATTATCACCTTCTTTATACTGTACGGTAGAATAAATACCTGAATGAGATAGTTCGTATTCCAGGCGTTCGGATGAGGACATTAAGACAAGATGTCGAGGCGAATCAAATAAATCATGCATTCGATTTTTGTTTGATGTGTTAGAGTACTGAATATAATTATCTGTGTTTTTGCGTAAGTTGCCCATCGAATGATGTGTTGCATAGTGGCTGTCGTATGACTCAACAGAATCAATACCAGACAACTCAGAATTTCGGGGCAAAGAGTGGGTATTACGTGGCTGGAGTGGTGGAGGTACTTCCAAAGCATCAGTCACTGGTCTTTCAAAGAAGTCTGAATTCTCAGTGTATCGACTAGCAAAATTCTCGTCCGAAGACATACAATTTCGAATGCTTTTATCAATAAAATCGTTAGTGCAATGCTTTGCATTGATGCGACTGTCAGAGATCTCACGAGATTTGGTTTTAGTTTTTCGGTTGACGGTAGCGTACAGGTCGTCACCACCACTCAAGGTTTCATCGAACTTGGACAACAATTCGTTAAAGTAATTTGGTTTGTTTTGGATAGTTTTCTTGTGATACAATTCGTTTATATCCATGTAAATAATGGGATCGATATTTGGATCGTCAGTGTCGTCCGAAGGTGACGCATCACTTTGCGTTGCTTTAGACGTCGAAAAGGTATTGCTATAAAGGACTTGGGTGGCATTGGGATGGTGCAGCGGTACCGAATGCGTGTGCATGGCCTGCATGGCAACACTCTCCCGGCTGGTAGAGGATGCTGTCTCCACCGCTTGATCCATAGAGCTGTTGAGATCCACCATAATGATTGATTCCGACGGTGGAGGCGTGTATCTGTTGCTGGGACGCCGCAAGCTGTGCTGGGATGAATGTGCAAAGTGGTGGTGGTTCCGATCTAAGATAGTGTTGTTAAATGTGTTAGGAGCAATCGTTCCCATAACGTGTTCAGACACACACAAGAAAAAAAAGGAAAAACCGAACGGAAGGAATCTCAACTAAAATATCAATAAACGAACAAATTTAACATTTGAACGTAACAGAAACGAATATAAAATTATATGTTTACTTATTACGAGCTGGCTATAAGATAATAGTACAAAACAGAATAAAATAAATAAAAATAAATACATTTAAACCCACGATGTTACTTTGAAGGCAATGGAAAACTTACCGGAACTGGGAACGTCGGGACGCACAGGAGCCAGATCGGCTTCGCGCATGTTGTTGTTGTTGCTGATATTGCTGTTGTTGTGATGATTGCTGCGTGAATTCCATGTGCCCGCCGGCGATGCAGAGTGACTCGAATCCAATGGGTCCTGAGCTGGCAGTGGAGAGTCCGGTGCATACGTCTTCGTCTGATAGATCTCCACCTGGGCTGCTGTGACCTATAATGTTACAATAAAAAGGAATTAAGTTATATATCATCGTATATTCTATATAGAAACTAACTTGAGATCGCGTGTGGTCGGTAAGACTGTCGAGTCGGTGATTCGAGGATTCCACTGCCTTCCTCGTCTGAGAAGGCGTCATCGAGTCGTTGGGTTGACTCCGATATTCCCATTCCGCTGAAACAGGAAATCAAAACACATACAGAAAATGCAAACATGCTAAAAATGTATATAAATATTGTATAATACAAAATTGATACCAATGTATACAAAACATATTATATAAAAGAACATATATAAAACAAAATACTACATATAGCTATAACAAAAATATAAAATAAAATAAGAAAATACAAACCAGTCTCAATTGGTAGCAAGGGATGAGCTGAGATGCTGGAATTCACATTACACGAAGTGTGGGATTGACTTCGGCTACTAGCGTGAAGAGGGCCCTGACGGAAAGACTGAGACCTGCACAAAAGAAAAGTCAAGAGGAGGCGGTCACACGCTTGTTGCGGTAAATAGTTTATTGTTAGTGATGATTGTGGGTTTTTTTTGTGTTAAAGTATTTGTGTGTATGTATTTTGTCTTTCTTCTTTTGTAATTGTATGATTTAAAATTGATTGGGAAATGCATTTATCTTTATTAACAGACTTAGATGATGAAGAACAGAAGAAATAAATACAATCAATAAGAAACGAAACAAGAGGTTAAAAATATTTTTTAAAAAAAAAATCTTCCAATATATATATATATATATATAATATTTAAAAAAAAGTTTCTTTTAAGTCCCGGCAAACAAGTCTATGTGCCAAGTTTGAGCTGGATCAGATATGTGGAAGTGGGTTAAAAAGGTTAGAAAAATCTATCGATGGTCATATATACCAAGTGGTCAAAAGAAAGAATTTAAAAAGCACAGCTTTTTAATAAATTGTCAAGAAAAAAGATATGACGAATTATACACTTTCACAAAAAACTGCTGAGAGAAATATTTTTAGTTTGGAAATGTGTGATATTTTTTTAAACAGCATTTTAATCCTCCTTCCTTTTCTAAAGCTTTTCTCAGTCAAAAAAATCAATTAAAAATAAATACAAATATATATTTTAAATTATGATCAAATGAATTACAGATCTACTTTTTAAACAGAACTAAAGAAATAATTAAGATTACAATACCAAATTTATGTAACCTTACAATATGGATGTTTAATAAATAAGTCAATCTGTTTTTTTTATAAACTTTATATTGTAAGGTTTTATACGTTTAAAAAATTAGAAAACAGGTATGACAAAGAAAGAGGGCGAAAGAAACATTGAAACCTCACCTTTGAGTTTGTCTTTTTACGTAGTTGTCACGCACGTGCTCGATTATCTGTTTCTGAGTTTTTCCGCTGTATCTGTAGTGGTAAGGTGTCAATAAAATAAATTAGGAATAATGCTATGTCTATGCCGAGATTCACCTGAATGAACTGCCTCGCGACATAACACGAGCCTTGCGTCGAGGTAAATTCTGCACGATCGTACACCGGAAAAACCCGTGATTCTCAACGCACTTTTTCCAGAAATTCTTACATTCATTGCGTCCATCAAAAAAAAACTCCACTGTGTCCTTATAGTAGCCCTATTAAATACAATAAAAAAAATGTATATACCTATTTTTTTTACTCACATAACCTTCCGGATGTAATTTTACAAGAAAACGTTTGCGTTTGAACGAGATTTTGCGAATTTTTGCCCAAGAAAATGTATTGATGCGTGTTATTCCTTGAAAAACAGCTATTCCCATGTGCGCGACTGCTAGGTTTAGCGGTACTCCCTCAATATCTTTGGCCAGATGCATTTTCATTCCATACAACTCACAGCGTCTAGCTGTTTCAAGGAGATTCAAATCGGCTTCGGCTGGCGTTAGCCCACTGCAATTATTTATTTAAATTTAAGCTTTATTGCTTTATTAATTGTATACTTACATGTGCTTTTTGTGACATTCCATGATTCTCCGTTGCATGGAAGCGTCTTGGTTTGGAACAAATCGGTAAGAAGAGAGGTACGTATGGTCTGGATAGTCTTCAGCCACATAGTCCCCACATGACGCTTATAAATAAATAATAATACAGACTGTTAAAAGATATTAACTGTAATATTTACCTTGAACAATGTAGCTGGCCATAAGTGCGGCCGTATTGTCGTTGCACTGAAGCACGCCATTGCCCAGGTCGCGCTTGACTTGCAGACAAAATAGGAAACGAGTAAACTCCTCTTCAAGCTGGGCTGGATCAGGAGTGTAGAACTTCACACAAAATCGTAGAGTGGGCTCAATCAAAGATAGTCCAACCTGTCGATTTAATGGTTTTTCCAAATCTAACCAATACTGAAGAAAAAAGTGTTATTTTTTTAAAGAGATATTTCACTTATCATTTACTTTTATATTTGAGCCTTGCTCCTGATACTCTAAGCCAAAGTAGTCTTCTTCAAGAAGATTTAGCTGTCTGCACACCTGCTCAAACAAAACTTTACCTTCGGCTTTGGCCTGAAAAATATAAAATTTTATTATTTTTAATTTATATTGATAATTTTACATACAGAGATAAGACAGATTTTTAAAGGTATTTTATAAATATATTCAATTTATAATGTATATTACACTCTATCAAAATATTAAAAAGAGCTCTAAGGGTGAGATTGGAAACGGTTTTGCGAAATGTCTTCTATAATGCATCATCCACAAATAAGATCACTAATACTTATATTGCGTTGATTTGACTAAATTTGTCAACGATGACGTCATCACACGTTTCTTAAAAACAACGCATCAATCGTCAATTTATTTGCATTTATATGAATTTTCCGCAAATCCTCAAATTAAACCAACAATCAACTTTGCCGATTTTTTAAATGAATACCAATATGAAACAAGAGGTATTTTTTTAAAAAATTATAAAAAAACGTTTTACTTTTTATTGCGCATTTTTTATTTGTTGTGTTTAATTTTATTTGTTTTTTACTTCAAAATTGTTTTTTTTAGTGTCTGCGCTAAATTGGGAGCAAACGTTTACGCATTAGAAAGAACCAATTTTTTAAAAATATATCAAAAATTTCAAAGATATCCAGAAACCTCTAAATTTTCAATTTAAATATTGCCATTTTTAAATTTTCATGGAACATATCAAAATAAGTAATCGGGAATAGGACTAGTTTCTATAATGCTATAGAAAACAAGGACTAAATTTACTAAATTACAGTAACAAGTTTATTTACCTGTACTTGAAACATTGTCACTGAGTCGTCCAGCATGTGAATGCGAATGGCTAGTTTTTTTCCTCCGCGATGGTGAGGCGTCGTTTGCGTGCCATCCACACCAGATGGAGTACTAAGTGAGTGCGTCATGCGGCCACCGCCCGACACACTAGCAGGGGGTCCCATTGCGTCTAGGGACATAGAAGCTATGCTGGAGTAGTAGAGTAATTTGCGATGTTATTGTGCGCACCCAAGCGTACAGGGTGTGTAACAGTGTGTTGGAAACGTCCTTACTGTCATTTGACTGGATGGTAACAGTGAGCTGTAGAGCGGTTCGTAAATTTTAATGGCATAACAAAGTTGTCATCTGCAAAACATATATATTGATTAGATAGATGTACAAATCCAGTACCGGGTTGACCAAGCTTGCTCGGTTGTTTGAAAACAATCAATTGTTTTTGATTTTGTATCCCTCATCTATTATTTATTAAAAAAATAATGAATATAAAACGTATTTTTAAAAAAATCTTTAAAAAATAATGTATTTAAACGACTCTATAACAAATTATAGAGACTTTAATGAAACCATTATTTAATTTTTTGCTTTTTTGTATATTTGAAATAATGCAAATATTGAATAATTTTTAGAAAAACATTAAATGAAAATAGCAAATAGAAGGATTTCAAACAGTACTCTAGGACGAACATATTATTGAATACCTATTTAGGAAAATAACCCTTGAAAATGTTTTTTTAAACCCCTAAAAATGGCGTATAGAGGGATGTGGAATAGTACATTATGAACTTTGTTAACATATTCAGACATTATGCAAGTCCTTAAAACATATGCTCCATTAAACATATAAGCATAAAGCAAAGACACAGTGTCCCTGGTACAATAATACGATTAGGAGAGCAACTGTGGAACGTGACGTTGCAAAAACTGTGTGGAAACGAAGTAGAGAGAATGAAGTCTTTAAGCATTACAAAACAATATGAAATCGAACCAATAAAGCAATTAAAAAGCTAATGATTTTTTCTACGAAACGCGTTTAAAAAACAATCTTCCCACCAAAGAGCTTTGGAAATATCTTAAAAGCATCGAAGTCAGTTCAAAAAATATAAGCAACCCACCGTTTACAAATGTTGACTTTTATAGCTTCTTAATATCTTCAGTGCCACTTTCTCCCTATAAACAATTATTATATCTCATTGAAGCCGTCTTGATTATTAAATCTAATGGCGTAGATGAGATTCCTATTATATTTATCAAACTTCATTTCCCATAAGTCTATTCCACACTTCTACAAATTTTTAACCACTGCCTAACCTCTTCTACCTTCCCATCCCTATGGAAATATGCAAAAGTAATCCCTATCCACAAAAAATCCTCTTCCCATGATCTTAAAGATTATCGTCCTATCAGTCTTCTTCCTGTACTCTCAAAAGTATTTAAAAGGTTAGTACTCAAAGAAATTACCACTTTCCTAATAAGCCATATATTTCTTAGTCAATTTCAATCCGGTTTTCGAGCTGACCACAGCACAACGACGGCACTTTAGCATGTGACTAATGACATAAGGAGAGTTGTCGATTCAAAAATGTGCGCGGTCTTATTGTTATTAGATTTTATACTATGTCATAAGTAGATCCAGGATAAAAGTTTTAATACATGTTTGTCTGTTTACATTTAAAACATGCCTTTAAAGGAATGAAATAGAGTAGATCGAATTTCCAATCAAATGAGACCCACTTGTTGTTGCCTATTTTGCATATTTCAAGATTTATTTTATAAAAAAATTACATTATAAATTTTAATTGCATTTTTACCGAGCACTTTTGGATTTATTAAATTCAAACAAAATGGTACCAAAAATAAAACAATATTGTCAAACAAGAAAAATTGTGCCAAAAAAATAACACCAGAAAATAAATTTGTGTGCCCAAAAAAGTGTACAAAAATAAATACAAAAATAAACAAAAATGTGCCCAAAAACACGTTCTATGCACGAACATTTTTTTTGCTAAATAATTTATTTACTGTAACAAACATTTTTTGGTGACAATATTTTTTTAAATAAGGTAACAATAATTAACGGTTACAAATATTTATTCATGGTAACAACAAATTTTATATTTATTTTATAATATTTATTTAAAAGGGATGATTTATTAAAACCCTTAAAATAATGTATATTATTTGAATAATAATTGAATTACTTTTAAATTTTTTTTTTGTATAATATATATTTTTTGTTAATATTTCTTTAAAATTCTATGATTTTATTTGCATATTTTCTATATTTTAGTGCATTTTTTGTGCATATATTTGCATTTTTTAGTGTGCATTTTATGGTGCATATTTATGCATTTTTAGACACCGAAATTCCAAGCTCTAGTCATAAGCTATATTATATTATATATCGTTTCTCAACATATGGATGTAATTTTATCAAAAATTGTCTAGGCAATCGCTGGCAATGTTTTGAAATAGATGGCTATCTGTCACCATATCTTCATGTCCCTTCTTCTTTTCTCGATGTACAATAATGATCAGCAGATTCTAGGAGCGACAGCCAAAGTTCATCTTTTTGCAGATGATATCTAAATTTAATATTTTAATACTATTAATCTACCCCTTCTTCAATCTCCAACTTTTTTTCTGACATAACAATGATGTAATATTTTACTTTGTGTCAATATAATAACCTTCACCTCAATGCAAAAAATGATCAATACATTGCATTTTCACCTTCTCGTTTGCGTCTAAATGTAATAACTCCGTTAAGGTACGATTACATGCACAGACATTTCTGTAAAAGTCGGCCACATTTTGCTAAAGGCATCCAATTTAGCTTACTCCATATAATTCAATATTGTACACCAAATAATTGAAAATTCTCCACCAAATAA